>PVJC01004697.1:0-37590 GCA_004026665.1 Murina feae | reverse complement strand
CTCTTCATTTTGTGTGCGGCCTCCTTCAGAACTCGAATCCTGAATAGGAACCCTGAACCACGCTGGACGTGTAAGGGGCTTCAATAAATGTCAACTGTAATTGACACATAAAATTAAAAATTTATTTAGAATAAATAAATGGAGGAAGTTGGTTTTGTGGTGGACATGGAAAAATGAATAAAAATCAGATGGGAAGAACTGGTTAGACTTCTAAACTTTCCTTTCTGTAGAATTTTGCTTTTCAATAAACATTGGTTTCTGATTTTACGCTTCACCATTTCGCTGTTATTTTCTTATCATGTCTCTCTGTCTAGATAGCTTTTCGCTGATTACTTTTTTGGTTGACTGTGCGATTGGTGTATGAAGAGACACTTGGATCTGATGCTGTTGAAGACTGCCTTCCCTGGGTTGGCTGCATTTTTGGAGGGGCTTCTGTTCTTCCTGTGATGGATGCTTTCAGGGTCTCTTCCCTAGGTCACCTCTTCCTGGACTTTCCCCTTTGACCTTGGACTTGACTTATTTGGAAAGACCAAGCTCCTGAAATACCAAGCATGAACCTATTAAGATGCTGAGATACTTATGCAGGTGTCCTTTAAAATAACAGTGAAGCTGGGTCTTTGACTAGCTTTTTATGTGCTTTCTCCTGTTTTGCCAAGTCTGGAGGGCAAGGTGGCAAATAACCTGATTTTCCCCATTCCTCTCTTCCCTGTGGAAGCTTAACAACTATTTTCCAGGGAAGCCAATGCCAAATTGGTGTCCAGGATGCCTTTTCTAGGAATGCAAGCATTTCATCTAATCTATAGACACGTCTAACAGCTGTAGTGTGATCATTTTTCAATTCCTCTCTAAATTTACAGTCATAAATTGCAGTTACTATTGGCCATTATACTTTTTTACTATAAAAAATTCCAGGTACATTGGCTACTGAAGCAAATTAATCCATCCACCATCTATCTGTAGTGTAATGAGAAACAGAAGCTCATCATCAGCTAATACTTTGCTGTGGAAGTAACAGTATCATTTCATACATTAAAGACTTTTCCTCGCTGCTCTGTTCCGTTCCTGTTCCTTAAAGTGCAGGTTTTTTACTCTCGAAGGCAGCTAGAATCAACACGGTGATTGGGCTGTTGGTCTCGCTTGTTCATTGCCCGCTGGGAAATGAGAGAGATGCTAAGTTTTCAGAGGAGAAGGGCGTTTGGGTGGAAGTACTATTTCCAGTGTTGTAGTCAAGTTTTCTGCTGAGCGTGTTGCAACCTGCTGTCCAACTTGTGTTGTGTTCTCTGCTCAGTCTGCTTACCTGCCCGTTGGGAATGCCTCGCTCACAGGGTGCTTGGGAGGCTGATGTCATACATGAGGAATCAGGCAAGGAAAGAAATGACACTTGGCATCCACGTATCCATTTTACCTCTGGCTCTCTGGAATATGGAGAGGAGAGGTTTGGGATCGCAGTTCCGTGTGTCTGCGGCTCTTTCTCTGTCCCTTACATCCTGGGCCCACGGAGGAAGTGCTAACATCTGTTCAGCACACTGGGGTCTCCCAGCTACCCTGGCTCTTGCATGGCTACTCAAGGACTGAGGGGATCCATCTCTCCACAGGCCTGTGGCACTTTCGAGATGTGTCATGGTTGGGGACTCAGTCTCACAGTTCACAGGAGACCTGCCATCTTCCCTGGTGGTGGCCATTCTTTCCAGGGCTATTTAAAATAATTTTGGTGTGCTGGTTTTGAGGGGAGGAGGAGGAGGTTTCTTGGCTCTTCTGTAGCCCTCTTTTTATCTGGACTTCGAATAATCACTGTTCTCATTCTTCAACAAACATCTGTTAGAAATGCTCTACTTGGTGCTCTGGGGACGCAAAGATGGAGGGACATCCCCAGCACTTACCCTCAGGATCGAGTGATCATGAGGTAGAACATGACACCTAAAGACAAACAGGGAGCCGGCTGTTAGAATGCTGGTCGACTCCGGGCTCTGGAAATTTCCTTTGGAAACTACCTGTGCCACATCATTGCCTGGGACTCCACTTTGGACCCTCCCAGAGCCCTGTTAACAGAACACACTGGGACAGTTTAGGTGGCCAAGGGTCCTCACGGAGTGTGCTTGGGGCTGGGAGGAAGGAGTAGAGAAGGGAGCCAGGCCCACTTACGAGGGCCCTTGTCAGTCTCACTCCCCTTGTCCCAGGGTCTTGGCGAATCTGATTGCCCAGAATTCACTGATAGCCAAACTCTTTGTATGGTGCCATGTTGTTCTCAAACCACCTTGTTTCCTCTCATCCTCCTGGGAACGTAGGAAGTAGACGTTATTTTTGTCTCCCCCCTATTTTAATGGAGCTGGAAGGAATCTTCCGAGAAGCTGGTAGCTTGTTCCCAGAAGTGATGGGCGAGGGACATAGGCCTGGCAATTGCCACTTGATCATTCACTTCTCTCTCACTGCATTCCCCCCAGCTTAAGTTTTGCCGTAAGTGTCTTCTGTTTACAAAGAAGAGGAGAAAGTTCCTTCTAATTCTCTAAGGCATGGATACAGGCAGCCAGCATTCCCACAAGGAAAAGCCAGGGGCAAGGGATTGGGAACCCAGGAAGGTGGTCAGATTAGGAGTGACTCTCAGGCACAAGGTCCTCAGGGACTTTACTGCCACCACATGTGGCAGGCCCCACCTTGAGGTTCTTCACTTACCTCTGACTGGTGTTCTCATCACTGTGGTATAGATCGGTGACTTTCATCTGGGGCGCCACAAGAATTTAAAACATGCGATACCTGACTATTTAGTCAGGGGCACTCTTTTCCCTTTGATTGTAAAAAAAAATTTTTTTTAAATGACATAAGCCAATACAATAATAGCTGTCCAGTGTGACTGAATCAAAATTGTACTTCCCCCATCAGATTGGCAAATTATATATATACTAGAGGCCTGATGCACGAAATTCATGCAAGGGACTTGGCCCTCGCAGCCCCACCTGCCTCTGCTGGTCCTCGTAGCCCTGGCTTCGTCCGGAAGGTTGTCCGATAGTTGTTCTGCTGTTTGATCTAATTAGCATATTAGCTCTTTATTATATAGGATGTTTGGTGTGCTGCAGAATTTTAGTAGCTAGTTTATGTGTGCCACGAGATGAAAAGGGTTGAAAATGGCTGGTACCGATGCTTAGTAAAGTTCAGTGACCTGTTCAGCCCGGAGAGGTCAGGGCAGATTGAAATCACCCCTGTGGATACTTTGCCCCATTTAGTTGAAGACTTGTCAGGTGTAGAGAGCTATAGGTGCTGAGGTCACCGCTTTGCCCTTTTCTTGTTTCACTCATAAGAGTGAGCATGTGATGATCGAACATATTGGTGGAGACCCCTACTGGATGGGACACTTATTGATGCTTGACATCCTCACTAGGGAGGGACCTTGAGACCACTCACGGTTCAGCTCCCTCCACACAGGGTATGGAGCTGCTGCTGACCTTGTGTGCCCCCACACCTATGCCATCCCCTGGAGAGGACTTGGACACCAAAGAGGATGCCCTAGGAAGTTCCGCCAGGATTTCCTGTGCTTCTGGGGCAGCTCCCTGTGCCGGGTAGCGAACCAAAGGTCACAGTCTCTCTCTGCAAATGCACCGCCTCTGTGGCTCAGGAATGCGGGGACCACAGGAGTCCCAGTTAATTGATTGCACTGGGAAAACAACTTCATTGAAGTCCGATGTAGCAGGAAGAGGGAGAAGTGACGGAAAATGATTTAAAATGGGCTTAACTGAAGAGCTAAGCTGCCTCAGTCCTTCATGGAAGTCGGCAAGATGTAAATAATAAATCATAAATAAATAAAACTCAAGAGCTAAATATAAATAAAGGCCTTTTAAATATACCATTCCTGACATCTGTGAGTGTTGCAAAGTGGAATCAGCCAGTGTGTACGCTTATGGGTATTCCCTCCTTGACACTAAGACTGGATTCAGCCTCAGATTCTTTTTATCCAAAATCTTTTTATACAAATCCTATATATTAGCAATGATATGTAAAATGATGGACTGAGATCTAAAGTGCTGAACCAAGGCAACTAAGCCAATTTTTCAATCCTGCTGGAATTTTAGAGATTAAAGCTTTTAGTCAAAGGATCTTAAACTACAATGGGAACCTCTCTCCTTATGAAGCACCATCAGATAAGTATACACACACACACACACATACATAACTAAAAGGGAGAATATGTATTATGTGTAGAAGTATATACATACTTAGGTATTTTTACAATATACTTATATACTTTTACTAGGGACCCAGTGCACAAATTTGTGCACCTTGAAAGGAGCGCTGGGCCAGGAAGCTGCGGTGTGGGCACAGGAGTGGGTGTCAGCCCATCCTCTGAACCCCCACCCAGCCCCTCCCACCATGGCCCCCCAGTCCCATGTCTGCCGGCAACCCCACTCCCCCACCACTGCTCCCATGCCTGACAGCGCCGGCTCTGCTTACACCTGCTGACAGCGCAGAGTGATTGGGGCCAGCACCAGCAGTGGGTGTGATCAGGGCCAGCACCAGCAGCGGGTGTGAGCGGCGGCTGTTGCTGTCCCAATTGCCCCTCAAGAGCAGGGGGAGGTGGAGAAGCCCTGTGTGGCACTTGGGGCCAGCAGCCACCGCTCACACCCGTTGACAGCACTGAGCGACCATGACTGGCACTGGGCGCTGGCAGCAGGTGTGAGTGAGCGATGGCTCTGGTACCGGCAGTGGGTGTGAGTGCTGCATGGGACCGAGGTGCACAGAGCAAAGAACTTGCAGTAACCACCTGAGGCTCACCCAATGACAGTGACCGGTGCCCTGCCTTGGTCTGGCACCCCCGCTCACCTGCTGCACCATCCCACCACGGCTGACACCCGCCATGTTCCGCACTCTGCCGTCTGCTGCTGATGCTTGCCATGTTCCGCATGTGCCCCCTGGTGGTCAGCACACATCATAGCGACCAGTTGTCGGTTGTTCCACCATTTGGTCTATTTGCATATTAGCTTTTTATTATATAGGATAATATATTGTACATATTTTATAATCTATACTTACATTCTGCCTTTTTGTTTTTCTCTCTGTTTAGCATGGCTACTTTTTCTTTCTATCCTATTTATAGTGGTGATACAGCCTCTAAGAGGTTTATCCAATAGTCTGTAAGATAAAAATTGAGCGACAAAATTATCCTTCAGAGCTTAAGAAAGGCACAGCTTAGAGACCAACCTACAGTCCCTTCCTAGGCCCAACCTGGTCATTTTCCCCCTCCAGCATTGGAATAAGGTTTCTTTGGTTGAGCCTCAGGTGAGGTGCAGAGACGCTCACTGGATCCACTCAGCACTCAAGCTGTGCCCGGTTCCCCCTGCAAGTGTACCAGATGGCATATGGATGGCATACTGCTCTCCAGTGGGCCTCCCACTTCTACAGTCAGTTCATTTGGGAGCCAGTTGTGAGTTGTTTGTTCCCAAACCTATTTATGCCTTTTGCACTTTTTCCATTTAAGACATGTAACTGAATATTATGTAAACAGTTGATATGAATATGAAAAGGAGAGGTGTTTCGGTGAAAGCTACACTGTTGTCTTATATAGTTTGGCAATGATGAATTTGCTTAAAAATCAAAAATTATGGCTAAATTAAATATAAGTAGATAACTCTGTAAGATTGGGGAAAGTCATAAAAATATAGACAGATTCCACAGTCCATTGGATTTTCAGCTGTCTTTAGTTTTCCCCTCTTCATTAAAGAAACTGCACCTGCCCTGCCAGTGTTGCTCAGTGGTTGAGCAATGACCTATGCACCAGGAGGTCGCTGGTGCTATTCCCGGGCAGGGCCTGCTCAGTGCCCAGCAGGGGCTGTGCAGGAAGCGGCTGCTCAATGTTGATGTTTCTCTCCCATCAATGTTTCTATCTCTCCTTCTCTTTTCCTGTCTCTCTAAAAATCAATAAAAAATATTTTAAAAATATTTAAAGAAACGGAACCTGAAAATCATAGATTTCTGGTTTATACAAGAAAGACAACTGGGAATTCCAGACAATGGGCCCATCTTTTAAAAAATATATATATATATTGATTTTTTTAAAAATAATTTTTTAAACATTTTATTGACTTTTTACAGAGAGGAAGGGGGAGGGATAGAGAGTCAGAAACATCAATGAGAGAGAAACATTGATCAGCTGCCTCCTGCATGGATGTGCCCGCAACCAAGGTACATGCCCTTGCCTGGAATTGAACCTGGGACCCTCGAGTCCGCAAGCCGATGCTCTATCCACTGAGCCAAACCAGTAAGGGCTATATATTGATTTTTTATAGAGAGGAAGAGAGAGGGATAGAGAATTAGAAAAATTGATGAGAGAGAAACATCCATCAGCTGCCTCTTGTACACCCCCTACTGGGCATGTGCCCACAACCAAGGTACATGCCCTTGACCGGAATCTACAGTCCACAGGCTGACGCTCTATCCACTGAGCCAAACCGGTTAGGGCCAATGGGCCCGTCTTTGAAGACAAGGTGTGGTTCTTACATAACGCTTGTGAATAAGTGTACATGCTTATATTTAACTATATTTAATATAAAATATACTTATATCAAATATCAACTAAAATACACACACACACACACACACTAGGGGCCTGTTGCACAACATTTGTACACAGGAGGTGGGGGGGAGGGGCAGTGGCTGAGGGAGGGGTCCCTTCAGCCCAGCCTGCACAGTCTCGCAGTCTGGGACCCCTTGGGGGATCTCTGCCGAGGGGTCCTTAGCACTGCCATGGAGGTGGGAGGGGCTTCCACCTCTGCTGCCATGCTCACCAGCCCTGAGCCGGCTTCTGGCTGAGCAGTGCTGGGGAGCACACTGACCACCAGGGGGCAGCTCCTGCATTGAGCGTCTACCCCCTGGTGGCAGTGTGCATCATAATGACTAGTCTTTCTGCAGTCGGTTGATTTCCACATTAGCCTTTTATTATATAGGATATACATAATGGGAGTATCATTTTTATGATTTCATGCTTTAACCAGTTTTTTTCTTAGATTAACTCACTGTTAGTCCAATTGTCTTAGTTTAGGGAGGTTTTTTTTGTAGTGACGGCATGTTGGGTAAAATGTACATGTCTGCTGAGCATGTCCTGATGCTTCTGCTACGTAAGTTATAAGAGAACTGAGCCAGGCTCAGGAGAGAGCAGACAAACATCTTCCTTACCCTGCTCATCAAGGAAGGACACCTGCTAGTTGAGAGAACTTGTGGGCAGAACCATGTGTGCCAGCTTGTCTCTCTCCCACCGCTCTCTTCCTCTTCCCTTCTTCCCTTCTTCCTCTCTCCTACTTCTCTTGTTCTGTCTACCTCTTCCTCCTTTCTGCTCCCTAAGCAATGTAGTTTAGTTCAAAGAATTCTGAAATCAATAAGGGAGGAACCATTTGGAGTTGAACAACAGTATATTTCAAAGTACTTGTTCCAAGAAAGCTATGATCTTTGGCTTTAAAAGGTTTGAAATATATGTTTATTTATACAAACACAATAGGGGAGGAGGAGACAGAGAAAGAGAGAGAGGATACCCTTAAATAATGAACTTTGATTTATTAAAATGTGACTTATATTAGGTAATATAGGAATATACCTATTTCTCATGAGGTGAGATCAGGATATAGTGAAAGAAAACTTATTTGAAGTGTCTTAAAATCCAGTGTGTTTTAGGTCATCTTTCTATTCTATTTGGCCTACAAACACTTTGGAAAGGCCTTGCCTTCTCTCTGTGCTGCGTCTAGACACTGGGACATGTTCACAGACACATTTGAGAACCCTCAGGAAGACTAGTATTTTACTCCACAGTGAGAAGGTGGTTGTCTTTAATAATGAAAGCCATAGGAATGTGCTTTAATTTGTGCTGATGTGGAATGTTTAAAATCATAAAACAGGTATGACTATTGAGTTCCAATTCGTCTAGAGAATGCAGACCCCAAAAATTAGAAGTCCAGAACATGAACTTCATGGGAAAGCATGAATCCTCCAACAAATAGGAAACCTTTCTTTGTTTCAGTAACAGTTCTTAGGGGTTTTATTTTGATTGATTTGAGGTATTTTATTCTAGAGCGTAAACCAGATGCTTCTTCTGGTTAATAAGGAACAACTGATGGCTGCCAGATTAACTAGAAAAAAAAAAGTTTCTCTCTGCAGTTCTGGACAGTAACACGATTTAGTGGCATTTCACCTGAGTGGACATGTAAGATGGATGGATTTGTCTTCTGCCTCTCAGGCATAGGTCCAAATTTGGAGTGGGTGGCAGAAAAGATGGATGACCACAGAGATCTCCTGGTGAAATTGGTTAGATTTCCTCATTCCTCATTAATTCCTGGTTGACCATCATCCATCTCCATCTCTCTGACCCTAACCTGATGAACTCTGATTTCTGAGGATTTTCTGGGTCTAAAATAACCAACACGTTCTGACTGGCCTCTGAATAGACTGAAAGAGCCACTCGGATGACATCCCAGACTTATGGAAGGGAGAAGGCATCTCAACCGGAAATCTTTCCCTCATGTTGAGTAATAATGGATTTTGTTTCTTAGTAATAAGGAGACACAACTGGGCAGGGGTGTGAAGTCTAAAGCTCAGGGGGTGAGTTTAAGAGACAAATTGCTTCCACTGTTGTTCAGGTAAAACCTAGCAAAAGAGAGACTTTGGTTCAGATTAAGTCTGATGGTGGAACTCGAAACCTCCCATGGCTAAGTTAGACTGACATTTAGGGGCATAAGAAGCAGATGATTGTGGGAAATGCAGAGGCATCATTCTGGCCATTGAGGTGAAGAAGAGAACCCCCCCCCCCAGAATCAATGGGAGGAGGGACAGCAATGCTTTGTGCGTTTCATTACAACAATGCCCGTGTGCTTGCTGACCGCACCTGATAGCCTCATCTGCTTCCACATTGGGTAGGCATCTTGCCTTCACAGTTTTGGCCTGTGCCTGAGATGCTTCCTGGCCTCAGGCACATATGTGCCACATGTTGGAGGAATGAAGCATTCCGTAAAGCCCAAAACTGGTACATGACAGGTGAGAAAGTGCCTAGGAGGTGTCCATTGGTTTAAAGAAAAGCTAAGTAAGTGTGACATTTTTGATAGTCCTCTTCTGCATTTGAGCAGAATGACAATATTTTTACTAAGTCAACCAAGAGATAAATCAAGATTTAAGCCAAATTCTCAGCTTTCATGCAAGGCCTAACCTCTTCTAAATAAATGGGATTAAAATAGGTGTAGAAGCACCTACTTTCTTTCCAATTTCACGCTCTTGTATTTTGTAATGCAGTTTCGTATCTGTTTGTGAAGGCCGATTGGGGGTGAAAACAGCCCTGAGAGACAGCTGGGAGAGGAACAGGTTTGCAAGTCCGAGACAAAGTCCTCGGCTCGGGGTTCAGCTGTTTCCAGCTCGCCAAGTGACCTCAGCCCAATGTCCTCACCTTAAAAATGGAAACGATAATGCTGACTGTCTTTTTTGTGGGATGCAGTGATGTCTGTGACCAGCACCATTGGCAGCTTCGGGCTGGGAGGTTGAGGGAATAACCTCTCCTCTTTTCCCAGGGACACGTGTGTAGGGATGGCACTGGCTTTATTTTCTCTCTAGTCTGTACCTTTGTTAAGCCCAGCAACTGCACTGTCCGGATATTCCAGGTCGTTCTGATGGAATAGCTGAAGAGGCGCAGGCCATTCCTCCAGGTTCAGGAAGTTTCATAGATGGATGATGGTCAACCAGGAATGAATGAGGATTGAGGAAATCTAATCAGTTTCACCGGGAGATCTCTCTGAGCACCCGTCTCTTCTGCCACCTGCTCCAAATTTGGACCTATGCCCTGAGGGCAGTTCTCCTGGACTCCCTCTCTATCATCTTCCAAACTGCCCCAGCAGCAGTGCCGTGGGGGAAGTCTCCACGTCCCTCTCTCTTACTGCCACCCGCTGTTTGTTTCACCAATAACTGACTCCTGGGTGAATAGTAATTCTTCATTCACAGTGTTGCTCACATCCATGACTTTATTTTCCAGGTAATGTTTACTGAATCCTACCATGTGTCCGGCACTGCTCACACTTTGCTGAGTTATCCTCCTGCTAACATGAAAGCACTGTGGATAAGAGAGGTTGAGAGCTCCCAGACCGACAGCTGTTCCACTCTGTGTCTTCATGCCTTCCTTGTGCAGTTGTCTCCCAACTGTTCTCCCCCGACCTGGTCCCTCCTGCAGGCCACCACCAGATGTCCCTCTCCATTCCGCCATCTGATACTCTTTTCTCTTCAAAAAACATTTTTAATTGAGGAATAATTGATAAAACATTGTATTCGTTTCAGGTGCACAATGTAATGATTCCATATTGAATATTGCTTTTTGCATCTGTCCTTCCTTGGAAAACAAGGACTATATCCTCTCTGTATATTTTTAATTGCTTTTTTATTCTCACCCAAAGATATCTTTATTGATTTGAGAGAGAGAGCGAGAAAAAGAGAGAGAGATAGGGAGAGAGAGAGAGAGATGGGTTATCACTTGTATGTGCCCCGACCAGGGATCAAACCTGCAGCCTAGGTATGTGCTCTGATCAGGAATCGAACCCACAACCTTTTTATGTAGGGGATGACACTCCATCCAGCTGAGCCACCCAGGCAAGGTTATCCTGTCTATATTTGAGGTTCATATAGCATTACTGTAGTTTTGGGTCTAGTGGATATTCAGTATATATTTGCTGAAAGAAAGCAAAGAAGATAGAAAGAAATAAGTAATATTACTAATCATTTAATCTGCTTGCTAGCTTGCTTCCTCTGACATCCCTGTGCGATAGGTGCTATTATTTTCAGCCCCATTTTACAAGTGAGGAAGCTGAGGCAAGAGCAGTTAAGTAACTTGCCAAAGGTCACAGAGCCGGCAAGCGCAGTCAGGACCTGAACCCAGGGCATCTGGCTCCTGAGTCTGTGCTCTTCCTTCCTCTCTCCTCTGTTGTGCTGCGGTCCGGAAGGATTGACAGACAGGGATAGGTACAGAAAGAGGATGAACCTCACATCAGTGTCCACGATGAGGGAGCAGAGAAAATGCGCTTAGGCTGCCGTGCTCGGTCTCCCTTTCATTTAAACTGAAAAGGAAGTACCACTGGTCAGCCAGAGCCGTGGCTACTGCCTGGACAGCTGTTAGGAACGGATCACTGTGAACCTTCCTGCATACCGTGCCCACATTTCCTTCCTTAATTCCATTCATTACGGAGCCTGCTGCCAAGTCTCCACGCCCCCAACTCGGAGTCGCTCAGGGAGGGAGGGTTGCCACTTTCTCTCGGAAGCTCCCTCCCGAACATGTGCTGCCCACAGACCGCTCCCTCACAGTAGGGAGTCACGGACGTGACCTCCCCGTGGCCAGAATGCAGATGTGTCAGGTGTGGCTGAAACAAGTGGATAAAGAATCTTCAATGGTATTTCTCTTTGGAAGCAAAACTCCCATTGAGCCCACTGTTCCCGTGGTCGGTTTTTAATGGGGCCTCCGGTAGCCACTGGCGTTTCTGCTTATGTCAGCACCACGTTTCTCTCCCACACGGAGACGTCTATCTTAAGTGTATTGTGAGGCTGAGAGCATGTAAGAGGAAGTGGCCTCTCCTTTAAGAGCAGGGAAGGACAGCTGTGCCAGCATGAATTTCAGGGAACGCTTTGCACCAAGAATCCGCGAGTAAATAGAATCCAACTCCAGACTCGGTGAATCAGAGCTGAATCATATGTAAGCGTGTGCTGCATCCTGAGGGATTCCCTCTGCCCCCGGCCCCTGTGGGGTGAGAAGCACTGCTTTCCCTGTGCAAGGAAAAACCGTTGAGGACATCCAGACCACTGGCATGTCTTTGTGGTGATGTCATGGGCGCATTGAGTCTTTATTGTGGCTCAGCTAGCACAACTTAGCAGACTAATGAAAAGTGATTTATTCTTTCTAATACACAGAACATTTAGTTCTACCTCTGCCGCTTGGAGTCCAAGCAGATCTGCCTGGCCCCAGCCCTGCCCCTCACCCCCACCCCCATGTGCACCACCCTCATGTAGATCTCAAGGTACATTTTTGTCCCACCATCCTGCCTGTTCCTGCCTGTTAAGGGCTGTCTGAGCACCGTGAAAGTGGGTTACTCTTCATCTGGTTTCTTGGAAGAACTGTGCGTGAGGGTAGCTTTTCACCTAACCACAGAGAGAGTGTTCCGGAAACAGAGAATGAACGGCCCAGGCGACTTGCTTGTCTGAGCTCCACAGGACTGTAGGCACTGCTGGGCAGCGGATGGAGTCCAGACAGACCCTGAGCGAAGCCCTGCGGGGAATCTCATCTCCGTGCCATGTTTTACCAGATTGTGACTTTGGCCAAATGGATTCGCCTTTTGAATCTCAGTTCCCAACTGTGAAATAAGATGATCAGGCCATCGTAAGGGCTGCAAACACTAGGTGTTACGTGCCTAACACTGATGTGCATTAAGTGAGTTGTTCTTTACCTCATCACCACTACCTGTCCAAGACGCTCTTGGATACAGTAATAACCAAGAGGAACTTGACTGCTGTCAGCCTCCCATGCCCACTGAGCGGAGCTTTAATCTCTAAAACTACCTGCCTTTCTTACTATAGCAGCTGAAATTGCTCCTAAAACAATAAAAGTAAACGTAAACATTGCAGCCACGGGGGTGGGAGGTGGGGGGAGAGGGGAGTGAAAACAAAGGATGAAGTTCCCTCCCTCCAGCAGGGGGTCTGTCCGTTGAGTGGGTTCTTTCTTCCATTCTTGTTTGCTTCCTCCCGCCTGTAAATATTGCCAGGCACCCACTGCATGTATGCAGGGTTCAGGGGTCAGCCACAGGGGCCAAAGTTCAATCAGATGTGGATTCTGTCCTCAAGGACTTACCATCTACCAGGAAAGAGGAAATGTCTGCAAACATCTTGAAAGGTAGTAGGAAATAGTAGGACCATAGAGAGAGACCACTAAAGGGCTATGGACTTCAGGAGGCATTTTAGCTGGAGTTGAGCATGCAGGTGTGATAGAACAGGCAGCCTTCATCATCAAGAGCAAGATCCTGGGGTCAGAGCACCAGGTGTGAACCGTGGCCTTGCTGTCTACATGCTGAGGCTCCTTGAGCAGGCTAGCCCCCATCCCTGTGTCCCTGCTTCCTCGTCTTTAAAATGGGGATAACGCCCAGCTGGTGTGGCTCAGTGGTTGAATGTAGACCTATGAACCGTGAGATCACGCATGGCTCGATTCCTGGTCAGGGTGCATGCTTGATTTCAAGCTGGATCCCCCAGTAGGGGGTGTGCAGGAGGTACCCGATCAATAATTCTCTTTCATCATTGATGTTTCTATCTCTCTGTCCCTTTCCCTTCCTCTATGAAATCACTAAAAAGACATTAAAAAAATAAGTAAATACATAAAATGGGGATAATAATGGGGACGTTACTTCTCGGGGTTGCTGTCAAGATTAAGTGGGATATGCAATGCGCTTAGAGCAGCGCCTGGCACACAGTGAGTGCTATGTGGGTGTGTGTGAAATGCATTTGCCAAAGTGCAGGTGTGGATCTACTCGTCAAGTAGGGTGGGCAGTGTTCCTCCCGATGGAGGGTAGAGGTGGAGGGTAGATAAGCCAAGGCAGAGTCTGCAGGGAGGCACAGGGTCTGGGCAGGTGAGAGGGAGGGAAAGGCAGCAAGGGACAGGCCAGGAAGCTCAGACTTCCCTAACAACGTGAATGGAACTCCGTGTTCAGAATTCCTCCGCCCCTGTGTGAAGCGGGAACCTGAACCTGTGTCGGGGCAGATGTCTGCATCACTGTCCCAGTGAGCAGGGCCATGAACCTGACACGGAACCGAAGCTTGGATTATCAGGGCTCAACACAGGCCTGCGGCAGCGACGCCTTGGGGGGTCGTGAAGCGGGGCCCTCGCGGGAAGCTAAACTGGAGGAGCTGTGCTTGGGGGTTGGAGGAAGCATCACACCATTGCCCCCATCCACTGCTTCTTTTGCAGGCTGCAGGTGTTCTTCCTTAGGGCTCAGCGAGCTGTCGGGTGTGGGTCTATGCCCTTGGGGCCTCGCGGTGCCTGCAGTCATCTTCACTGTCTGTGGGAGGGTGGTGGGAGGGGGATGATAAACCCCATCCCAGGCGTCTGTGCTTTTGGTCACTGGACAGAGGTGCTGGTGGAGATGGGGACTCTGGCTCGCCGCCTCCTGCTGCACTCGTCCGGCCAGACTCAGGATGGGCTGCCCACAGCGCCAAGGGCCCAGAGAGGGTGCCTGTCATCTGGGATTTGTTTCTAAATGAGAACCTGGAGGGTTAGAATGCGAAGGTTTGACATACTTTCAACTTTAGCTGTGTAAAAACTACCTGCGATTTAAACAAAATCATCCAAGTTATCTCTGGGAGCATAGTACTGCTTTCCAAGTGTTACGGGGAAGTGGGGGCAGTTCCCAAGGTGTCATGTGAGTCATTGCAAATTCTTTTTGAAACAAGGTAGTATATAATACATCTATATCTGAACCAAATCAAGACCAGTTACCATAAAACGTGCTTGTGTAACATGGGAACAGAGAAATGATTAAGTGCAGCTATGGAGTCATTTGTTGCTCTGGAGCCCGCTCTGCATCTTCCCTTAGAGGGACTGGGAGTGAAATAGCACCTTAATGGCAGCTGGAAGAGCCACCTTCTGGCCTGGCCACATCTGCCAGCAGTGGATGGTGCCCGAAGGATCCCCAGACAGGTGCCTGGGGCTCTTTCTCAAAGGTCACCTTGCCTTCTCTGAAGGTAGACAGCACCTTTGTAAAGAATGGGAAGTTTTCACCCTAGCCAGTTTGGCTCAGTGGATAGCATTGGCCTGCGGACCAAATGGTTCCGGGTTCGATTCCAGTCAAGGGCACGTACCTTGGTTGTAGGCTCCACCCTGGCCCGGGTCCTGGTTGGGGTGGGTACAGGAGGCAGCCAGTCTATGTGTTTGCCTCACATCGGTGTTTCTGTCTGTCTTTCCCTCTCTCTTCCACTCTCCTTAAAAATCAGTGGGAAAATATCCTCGGGTGAGGATTCACAACAACAAAAAGGAATGGGAAGTCTTTGCTGATTTCAGCTTGAAAGGCACTTTCCCCCACTCCTCCAGTGGCTCTGCACCGAGCAGCCTGTGCTGGACTGGGAACCTATCCTGACCCGTCACATCCTTACCGAGGCGGGAAGCGGTCCCCATCCAGCCACACCAGCTTCAATGGGAGCAGCACATGTTTGTCCGGAGGCAGAATTTGGCTCCTTCAAATGTAGGCCTGAAGGGCCTGTTTAATATATTATGTAAGAAAGAGTGAGGTCATATAAACAGTCATGCCTCCTACCTTGAACCAAAAGTCGTCCTTATTTGGTGCTTCCAAAGTTAGAAAACAATACGGGCAACAGACGCTCTCTGGGGACCGTGGAGCAATAATGGCTCCCTTGTTCCCGCCATGGGTTCTGTGACGGTGTCAGCAGAGCAGGCTGCTGCTGCAGGGAGCGCTTGAAGTGTGGGCTGGTCTTTCACCCTCTCAGTTTGCTTAGAAGGATCAGTTTGGAAGCCCACTGAGTCCCCCACTTGCAATCAGGAGGCCCAGGCATCCTTGGGGGGGAGTCTACACTGGGCCCTGGGGTGGGGGTGGGGGTGAGGGATGGAGTTGGGGGATGAGGAGGGGGTGGGCAGCCCCAGCACTCTGCAGGGCCCTTTGGCAGCGGAGTCTCAGAAGAAATAGCATAACACTTCTCTCGGATCATCATTTTGGCTGAGCAAAAGGTAGATCAGATTTCACCCTTAAATAACTGTCTTCTGTCTGTGTAAACAGTCACAGCCATTAGTCTAAAACTTCAGAGCTCAGCCTTGGATGGGCTTCTTTTTCAGACCTTAGCTCTGGGGGCCACTCTCCTCTGCTTTCGGAAGCCTCTGATGCCTCCATCTGAGCCTGCACCTATTCTCTGAATCTTGAAAAGCCATGCTGGGGCACATGCAGTGAAGGGAGATGGGGAGGGAAGAAAATCCATTTACTTCTCCTCTTGGGACCCAAATCCATTTTAATATCCCACAGGCATCAAACGAGAAGTGCCAGCTCAGCCAGTGTTGCTCAGTGGTTGAGCATCGACCTGTGAACCAGGAGGTTACCATTTGATTCCTGGTCAGAGCACATGCTCAAGTTGTGGGCTTGATCCCCAGTGTGGGACGTGCAGGAGGCAGCCTATCAATGATTCTCTCTCATCATTGATGTTTCTTTCTCTATCCCTCTCCCTTCTTTTCTGAAATCAATAAAAAAGTATATTTTAAAATAAGAAATGCCACAATATTAAAAGCATGGCACTCTTCTCGATGGGAAGCGGTTATGCGGAGGAGGCCTGAATCTCTGCAGAGTGCGCGAGAAGTCTGCCCCAAGACTCGTCTCCCTTACGAAGTAAACATATTCAGTGGCAGCAAAGATGTTGCCACATAAATTTACTCCAGTTTTGGGGATAGACGGGCAGGAGTGTTGCTGCTGCTTTATGTTGCTTTTTGGATATGAATTTCTGCATGAGCCTCTCTGAAGCGAGAAGCAAACTGAGAAAGAATGCAGTGGATGAACTGATTCTGTTCTCCAAAGACCCATCCTGACCCAGAGTGGATCCGCGCTTGTGTTCTACCATCCAGGTGGTTAGCCTCTGCCCGCAGGAGGACACAGATGGAGGCTGCCTTTCTGCAGATGCCTTTAAATGTCAAAACCATGAGAAGAAAACCCATTGACACTCCTGTCTGTCACTGGGACACTGTAGCCATGCCCCAAATGACTCTCACATCGGTGAGAGGGGGAGAGATTTTGAAGCAGCAGAGAATCCCCTACCATGGAGAGCAGCTTATTTTATAGCAGGAGGGAGAGGGGAAGGGGAGAAGAAGCCACAGAATCTTTCTGAAATTTTTGCTTGAGGGCTAAAACTCTATGCGTATTCTGTAGCCACGGATTAGGTCTGATTAAGCAACAGTGTAAGGACATGAGGATCTGTGTTTCAGCAAGCAGTGAAGTTTGTTACTAAATGTAAGTTCTGGGAGCTCTGTGATTTTAATCAAAGCAATTGCTTCTGGTAGCAATCCAATGGAGATGTCGTATCAAATTAAGTTTTATCAGATTCTGTCTGATAGGAATATTCACCGGCCTGGTCCCCAACATAATGTGTGCTCCCTGCCTTTATGCAAGTGAGACTAGAGTCACCCCGTAATATAAATGAGGTCACCTTAATTGGCCTAATTTTAATGCTCTGCCACTACGGGGACACCAGAGCCCCAGTGAGCAAGTGAGTAGCCTGTTCGGAGGGAGATCTCACGGCAGAAATTCCTCACTTGCAAGGTTTAAAAAACTCAGTTCTGCAGTCGGTGTTTTACCCGAGCACAAACCTTACCCTAAATATAGAGAGCTAAGAAAGAACCTTCCATGGTGCGGCTCCCTTAGTGAGCTCATGTAATCTATTCATCCGTGTGAGCTGACTCGTGCCTCAGTATTGGAGGCCAAAACCAAAAAAAGAAAAAGCAAGTCTGTGGCTCAATCCTAGGAAAGATGTGGAACAACTGAGTAGAATCCTGGGCTGGGGAGCCACCGACTATGCCGCAGGCCCAGAAAAGAGAGGTGTTGGCGCCTCCCCGCCACTCTCATCAATTAGCATCATATTTTGGCTTTACAAGTGTCTTTGGCATGTTCAGATTTCTCCATTCATCGTGATTCTTATCAGCTTCCAATCATCTTGCGGGCCAGGTTTCAAACTTCAGTGAGGTCAGAAGCTCTGAAAAGCTGTGACTGTTGATGTTCTTTAGTACTTTTCACTATTTCCGCCTTGCCAGGGCTCCCCAAAGCACACTCCAATAAAAAAAACTTTACCCGATGGCCAGGATGGCAATGCTCTAGGCCTTCATCTCTTAACATAGGGAGCAATTCTTGAGATAGAAGAAGGCTAGAGAGGTTTGAACTCCAGTTTCCATAACACGAATGGCAAGGAGCCGTGACAGGATGCAGAAGAAGTCGCCACTGCCCAGTGTCTCTGCCTCGGGCATCTGCTTCCTGCTGAAGCCAGAGGCCCACCGGGGCTGTCGAGCTTGTGCTGCTGAAACTCCCCTGGTACTCTGCCTGGATTCTGGCCACGCATTTGTGCACCTCATTTTGTTAGCTACTGGTGGCTTCCCCTTTCTCCGAGAAAGCCAGCTGGTGGAGGACACCTGAAGAAAAGTCAGGACAAGAAAAGGTGTCTGGAAATGGTGCAGCGGCTAAAGGGACTGCGGAATTGTTCCTGGAAAACCAGCATTGACCCCAGCAGTTTTACAACACGATGTGGTGTTTGGGTAACATTTGGTCACGGTGCTAGAATCCATATAACTGACGGATTTATGCTTTTTGCTGTCTTCGGAGAAATGAATTTTGTGAACGTTTCTATTTAAAGAGAACAAAACAATAACAGGAGGAAGCCCAGTCCCTATTACCCTGCCTACTCTACACACATAGTATTCTAATGTGGTTTATTCCTGAAACTGACTCATTCAGCTTTTCTCCTGGAAGTTGTCAGTATGGGTGCCTAGTTAATGGGGAAAACCAGCGCGGTGCCCAGGCACGATGCCATGACTCATTCCTGGCATTTCAGGGGCTTTGTAATGGAAATCATCATTCCAGGCGACCAAGTTCTCACCAAGTGGATCTGTGCATGTTAATGAAACCAAGTGTGGTCTCCACGGCGCCCGCATAACTCCCGCCATAGATCCCTTGTCTGCTTATGGAGTCATAACCCACGCAGGCTTGAATACCACAATACTGTTCTAATTAGTCTTTCAAAGCGCAGTGACATATTTGGCTTTGGTGAAAGGAGGAAATTCTCACATATGTTGGGACTGTTTGATTAAAAGGCATTTTTGACTACTGAATTTGTCTCCTGGGTTTACACTAGTATCTAATGGCTTTTTAAATCATCTCTGATGACCTGCAGCCAATTCTCATTCATTCATTCATTCATTCATCCATTCATTCATGCTGTGCATGTGCATACAGTGTGTGTGTATATATACTGGATAATCCCAACCTTTTATTTTACCTTCTTCTTGATCCAACTTTGTCCCCAAACTTCTTTCAAGTGTCATTCCCCTTTCTTTGTACTATGTAAGATTTAAAAGTAATAAAACAGCCAAGAAATAGATAGAAAGAAGAAGTGGGGGAAACAAAGAAGACATATTTTAAATGCTTATTTTTCACTGACTTAGGCCTGAATTTCGTGACTGATGGACTGGTAGGATTTTGTGCAAACTCAGATGAGCCAGTGTCCCGTCGTTCTTGGAGGGTGGGATGGAAGGTCAAATATTTGAAGTTGGTTTTTGGTGACTCCTATTCTATAGAACATTGAACCAGGGATATTTTGGAACTTCGAATTGGAAAGAAGACAATTTAGAAGGTTATTTTTAGCAAAAGAAGAGAATGAGCAATATATCCTATCACTCAGCTACTTTATTCTGATCCAGTCTTCTCTAACAATAGCTCCCTGCTACGCGCTCTTGAAACACAAGTGCTAATATCATGAGAAATGAATTACATGGAAAACAGTCTGATTTGTTCTAAAAGTGCTAAAAATACCAATCTGCAACCAAGAGTGTTTAAACTTTCTTCCCTTTCCAGATGATGCAAGAATCTAGGCAAAGACTGGATTTCGGAAGACACCCTGAGGCCTGGGTGTGAGTAGTGTTTTAGCTATAGGAGTAAAGATCTTTAGACAAGGGCTTTCAAAGTGCGTCTGGCCCTAGCCGGTTTGCTCAGTGGATAGAGTGTCGGCCTGCGGACTGAAGGGTCCCAGGTTTGATTCCAGTCAAGGGCACATGCCAGAATGATGGGCTCCATCTTCAGTAGGGGGCATGCAGGAGGCAGCCAATCAATGATTCTCTCATCATTGATGTTTCTATCTCTCTCTGCCTCTCCCTTCCTCTCTGAAATCAATAAAAATATATTTAAAAACAAACAAACAAACAAACAAAAAAAACACCAAAGTGCATCTGTAGGTGCACAAACCATTGTTTTCCTTGTCCTTCTTTGGAGATGGCTGGTGATGAAAAGGTATTGTGTTTATTTTTTTCTCATGAAGAGACTATGGCACAGGAGATTACAGACTTAGAACCTAGTGTTCCTGAGGCCCCCTGTGCGTGGGGAAACAACTCTGAACCACAGCATTTTTGCATTGCTGTTCTCCGCATGGTCGCTGTTCCCTGTGCTTGTCCTTCCAGTTCACCTCTCAGAATATGTGAAGGGAAATACTTCTGTTTGAGAGCCTTCAAGATTTGACTTGAAGATCTTTTCTGGGACAGAGAGGACAGGAGAAGATAGTGATCTGGAGGATATGGAGGCAAAGTGATGGTGGAACAGGTGTGTGTGTGTGGGTGGGTGGGTGCGCACGCGTACGTCTCCAAAGATGGAGCCGGTGTTCTGAGGCCACACTCCTTTATCTTTCACCATCCGTCATTCCCCTGTTGTGTCTGCTAGGAAATCTCACAAGCATGTCTGAGGTCACCGTGTATTTCTTTATACAGAAATCTTTTTTTTAGGCTTCATGTAGTTGTAAACTAAGAACTATGCTGGTGAAACTAAAGTATTGGTCTTAATAGAGCTGCCAGATTTTCTGTTTGAAAAAAATTTACTTTGCCCTGGCAGGCATTGCCCAGTGGTTAGAGTGTCAGTCCATGTACTGAAGGGTCTTAGGTTTGATTCCCAGTCAAGGGCATGTGCCTGGGTTGCAGGTTCTATCTCTGGCCCCTGTCAGGACCTATGCAGGAGGCAACCAATCAATGTGTCTCTCTCACATCGATGTTTCTCTCACTCCTTCTCCCTCTCCCTCTCCCTCTCCCTCTTCCTCTCCCTCTCCCTCCCTCCCTTCCACTCTCTCTAAACATCAATGGAAAAAATATCAATGGATTAACAACAAAACTTTTCTTTAGAAAGTACTTCTCAGGAAATAAAAATACGGCAATGCATGGTGAATTGGGTGTTAAATAGTTGCCACTCATTTTTTGAATGAGTCCTGTTGAGGGGTGTAATTTTCAGGTCTCAGAGAGACTAGGATTGCAAATGTCTCTTCACTATGAGCAGAGTTAATGTTTAGGTTGTACTGTGAGTATTGAGGCTCTTTTTGTGTATGATTACTTTTTGATAATGGTTATTTGAAAGGAAGGTTAACTAAACTTAAGTTGTCTAAACTTACCACATTTGTTAAATCTTCATGTCTGGAAAATGGAAAGATGACTTAGTTAAAACAAGATTCAGAAACCTCCGTTTCAGCACATTGTCCAGTTTATAATTTAAATTTTGAAGAAAACTTAATCCAGGAAACCAGCATCCCTGAGACCTAATGAAGCAGTTTATATTTTTACTTTTTAAAAAAACCCACAAAACTTTTTAGAAGCTTGTTGCCAGGAAAAGTAAAACAAACCTCATGCTTTTAATCTTGTCCGTTGACATTGCCAGTAAGAGTGTTATTGTTGTTAGATAATCATAATGGTATGTTCTGGAGGCCCTTCTCCCCTCACCCGACACACCCAGTTCCCTCACACCCGCCCAGCAGAGCCAGAGAAAGAAGAAGAAAGCAGCGTCTTGTTTGCTTTTAGAATCGGATTCTCTATTGCTTTGGAGACATGCTGGGATTTGCTCCTAAACTATTATTACATTTCTAATGTCCATGTAGGTTTAGATTCATTCGTAGGAAGAACCATGTCAACAGAAGTGAGCTGGTCAGGCCATGTTGTGGGGAACTTGCCTGCAGGAGCCTGAGCTCAGCCTCAGCGTGAGGAGGACTGCATTCCCCGTTCCCCAGGCTGGGCTGGGAGCAGGAGTCAGGGCTGCCCCAGGGCCTCAGATGCCCCTCGCCTACACCTGCCTCAGTTTCTCACCACCTGCCCAGTCTATGCTTATTTTCGGCATTAGATGTGGTAATGTTTAGAAAGATTTTTAAAAACTTTTTTTATTGATTTCAGAGTAAAAGGGATAGTGAGAAAGAGACAGAAACGTCAATGATGAGAGTATCATTGATCGGTTGCCTTGTACACGCCCCACACTGAGGATAGAACCCACAACCTGAGCACGTGCCCTGACTGGGAATCAAACAGGGACCTCCTGGTTCATAGTGACCCCCTGGTTCAACCACTGAGCCACGCCGGTTGGGCTGCAAACTTTTTATAAAAGTATTTCACAGAAGTAAAATATGACTGTTAGAAACTCAAGCAGAGCTTACACAGGTAAATGTAATTATGTGTGTGTGTCTGTCACTATCTGTAGGGACACAGGTAATTCCGGGAAAGCTTCTAGTCACTTCTGGATGGAGCCCCAAGTGAAAACATACAGGGAGACCAGTTCAGCGGTTTCACCAAGTTTAAACGAAGCGAGGATTGGGAATCTCCAAGACAAGCAGAGGAGGTGAGCTGGGTCAGACCCCTGCTCCAGATGATGGTAACATCAGTGACTGATGCTACATCCTGGGTCAAGAAGAAACACAGAGCTAGTGCTGACAGCTGTCCCGACATTCATGTGCTGTGTGGTTACAGGCTGGCGTCTTAGGAGCGGTAGGCACGAGTAGATGAATGTGCCTGAGTGGGTCCATTGAAGGACTGCGTGGAGGAGGAGTCCCTGCATGAAGAAGGACCCTGCTCTGATCCCGCAATGTGGCCTTTCATGTCTGGGGTCATGGGGAGTCGCCGCATGCGTGGCAGACTCTCGAGGTATAAGTTTATAGGAGAATTGTCCGTAAGCTGTACTTATGCTCAGGACGCAGAAAGCAGCAGGAGTAACTGGGGCTTGCTTGGTGCCTGTCTCCCCGGTTTCATTCCATTTACTCTCCTCTGTGGCCACTCCACCTCCCAGGCCTGGACAGGCGGGAGTTGCAGGAAAGTAAAATAAAGTGACATTTCCCAGGGGTAATGCCAGTGGTAGCCAAGTGACAAGGACATACCGTGTCTGGGTCCCTACCTCTCAGCCGTGCCCCTCTCAGCACACATCCCATTGAAGGCTCATCGTGTGCATCTTTCTGACATTCCCCAATTCCTGATGTTAATGCTTACTGATCATTGGTTATGTTTGAAGCCAGGGGTGGGGAACCTTTTTCCTGCCAAGGGCCATTTGGATATGTATAACATCATTTGCAGGCCGTACGAAATTATCAACTTAAAAATTAGCCTCCTATATTTGGTCAGACATTTAATGAACTCCCCCTTAATGCCTTGGCAGGGCCAGGCCAAATGATTTCAAGGGCCTTATTTGGCCCTCAGGCCAGCTGTTCCCCACCCCTGTTTTAAGCAACTACTCTTGTTCCAAAAAGTATTGAAGATAGAGTTTCTCAGCACATAATCCGCTTCCCAAGGTGTTTTGCTCTGGGTTTACACTCTGTGGTTGAACTCTTCAAATGATAAATAGAGAAGATAATGGGATGGGGAACAAACACGTGCCAATTAAAGCACAAAAGGAAACAAGCTAAGACAAAACGCCCACTCTGTTAACTGTATAGTCCAGCCCTGTTTCTCAGGCATTCAGTGGCTTCTGATTAAGCAGTGCTGCCTCACAGCTAGACCTGCTGGAAAGGAAGGAGATGAATGAAGAAGGAAAAACATTGTGTTCAAGGTTGCTGGCTACCTGGATGAGCAGCCCTGTGCTCTTGGCAGCCAGCATATCATTCTCCTTCGTTGTTAGCGCTGCTCAGTGCTGTTAAAGGTGCGCCCCCCTCCCCCCCGCACCCACCCGGAAAGCTGAGGACCCGGTGACCACCTGCCCTGCTCTCCAGGGACAGAAGTGTGTGGCCTTTACAGCTTGGGCTCTAGAACCTGCAAGAGGGCTGTCACCTCTCAGTGTCATAGAGTCAGCTTCCTCTGGGACACCCCTGGGAAGGATGGACTAGCAGGTAGATCCCTCTGATTTCAGGCCCCAGTGGCTGTGAGGGGGGACAGAGTGGTGCCAGGTTCAGGAAAGTCAGGGAAACTCCCATTTCTGTCTGGCAAGACCCACGTGGGTGGTAGTGACACTGGAGCCCAGCGCAGTCACTTTGTTCTAAGTCAGCGGTTCTCAACCTGTGGGTCGCAACCCCTTTGGCGGTCGAACGACCCTTTCACAGGGGTCGCCTAAGACCATCCTGCCTATCAGATATTTACATGACGATTCATAACAGTAGCAACGTTACAGTTATGAAGTAGCAACGAAAAATAATTTTATGGTTGGGTCACAACATGAGGAACTGTATTTAAAGGGCCGAAAGGTTGAGAACCACTGCTCTAAGTCCTCGTTCCTAGAAAAACCGAGAAGGGTTGGGGGGAGGCTGAGCTGGGGATGGGGAATCCAGAAGGCCTCTCTCTCTACCAGGCTCATAAACTGCTATGGTTCTCCCACAGACAGTCACTTCTCAGCTTCATTTACTCCTGCATTAGAGCCCAAGACGCACAGCCTTCTCCTCCTCCCGGCACAGCTCCGAAAATACTCCCCTGCCTGCATATTTTCAATCGGAAACTTTAGATGACTTCCTGCAGATTGCCTGCTTCGCGAAGAGGAGGGGATGGCACCCAGTCTTTTTGAAAAGACTGTTTAAGTGATCATTTGAGTCGAAAAGAAATCACCTTTTTATTCTTCAAAACAAAAGGCTTTTTCAAGCCAGCTGATTGGGGTCTAAATTGTTCCACATAGCAGAGTGGGGCTGGGGGGCATGTCTCCAGGTGTATCCAGGTGGGCACAGCCTCCTAGTGAGTGGCGGATGGATGAGATCTTCTGTGTGGACCCCCTGGGGCTCACAGAGAATGGATTTTTCAAATCCTGTCATTTCAGAGTCCAGGTAAAATATTGGCATAAACAGTGGCGTTTTCCAAAGTCAACCCGCCGTTGGCTCATTTATTAACAGAAAACCGCGAGTCAAGAAAAGTGAGAAGGTAGAGATTTAAAAGTCATTCTCGGTTTTAATGTATATGTGGCTATTGTAATCAGACAGAGAAGCACTCCCATCCCCCAAACCCAACCTAGGCATTAAGTGCCCACCCGTTAGAGGCAAATTATTTGTAAGGGGACCACCCTCAGGGTCACTGATTTTGTAAATTAACTGACGTTCCTAGAAAAGCTCCATGGTGTGCCAGTAAATATTTACTCCCTTCATGACACTTCAAAGGATACCCCGAAAAGTGCTGGTCTGCTTCCAAAGGGTGAGCAGTTTACTCTCAGGAAATGGATTACACACTTGTGGAATCAGACCAACACCCAGGCTGCTCAGTTTCATACTTTAAAATGCAAAAGGGAACTTTCCTGCCTCCAACTTTCCGACCTTTTCCAGATGGACCAAGACTAGTGAGCGGGTGGGTGGAGCCCAGCAAGGCTGGGTCAGCACCATGATGGTGGCCATAGGCTGGCGGTGGGTGGCTATGCAGGGGCACCCCCTGTACCTGTACAGACGCCTTTCATGCCTTCTCTATTTGAATTTGCCCAACACCCACAAGAAACCAGGGAAATCTATGGGAAGGCCAGTGTGCTTAGCTGAGATGCTACCACCTTATGTCCTCCCCCCCCCCGCCAGTTGCCTCTGCTGGTTTCACTTCTCCGCTCCAGCTGCCTACAGCTGTCTGGGAAATGGATCTGGGCCCAGGGAAGCAGTAGTGGTGGGAAGGGGTGTAGAATATGGCATGTTTTTTGAATCTGGACCTTTTTGCCTTAGCAGCCAAAGTAGGCTGAGTAGGCCTACTCTGTGCAGTCTTTGACGGGGGCTCAGCTGGGGGCCTTGGAGGGAGACACTGGGAGGAGGTGGCTAAGCATAGTCTGCCTTTCAGGTCTGGGCACCGAGTTTTCAAAGAGGCATTGAGTGGAGCCAGAGGAGGGTGGCGAGGAAGCTGTGGGGGTCTAGAAATCGTCCTACCTAAATATTAGTAGAAGGAACTGGATATTTTTAGCTTCAAAACATTAGGGGGATGGCTATCTTATGGAAAGGAGGGGTAGATGTTTTGGTAATTTTTAACTGTATTAAAATATACATGGAATTTGCCATTTTAATCATTTTCAAGTGTTCAGTCCTTTCACATTAATTATATTCACAATGTTGTGCTACCACCACTGGTATCCATTTCTGGAACTTCTCATCATCCCAAACAGAAACTCTTTACACATTAAACAACTTCCCCCATCTGTCCCCTGCACCCCAGCCCCTGGTAACGTCTGATCTATTTTCTGTCTCTATGAATTTGCCTCTTTTAGGTTCTTTATATACGTGGGATCATACAATATTTGCCCTTCTATGTCTGGCTTCCTCCACTTAGCATAGTGTTTTCAAGGCTCATCCATGCTGTGGCATGTCTCAGAATTTCAGTCCTTTTAAAGGCTGAATAATATCCCATTGTATGTATTTAGCACATGTTGTTTATCCATTCATCTGCTGATGGACATTTGGGTTGCTTTTGGTTATTGTGGATGATGTTGCTGTGCACATGGGTGTGCAAGTATTTGTAGATTAATTCTTTGTGGTTTTGGAAGAGCTGACCTTAGTTGAATGGGAAGAAATTTCAGAGAGGCCAACTGTGGCTTCAGGAATTGTAATTCTCTTTGACAGTGGAAGTGGGCTCCCTGTGGCCAGGGAGTAGCTCAGCCCAGTGACCACTGAACAATCGTGTGGTAGGACCCCCACAACTGTGAGGAAGGACCAGAAAATCTCCAAGGGCCCTTCCATAGGCAGAATTCAGTGAGCCACAGGCGGTGGCTTGTGCCTCCTGCAGGAACCATCTGGAGAAGGAAAAAGTGGTGTCTGCTTAACTTTCCCCTGAGAAGAAGAAGGAAAGGTGGTAGATTGACTATTTACTAGCCAGGAGAGGTGACTTGTTAAACTCTCTATGGCCTGGACTTGAGATCAGAGGTTGATGATGCTGTTAAACTCATACAAAGGCTCTGTCTAGTCTTGGGGGGATCTTCCCAGAGTTCCTTAGAAAACGTTCTTGCATGCTGGCATCCCAGCATGGAGGTGAGGTCCAGGGTCCTCAGCATGGTCCCCTCTTGTTTGCGCAGAAGGGAGGGCTGTCCCCTGAGACTCTCTGAGCCCCATTTCAGGGTAGGTTATGCTGAGTCCAGGTGGGGAGTGAGGGAAGGAGGAGAAGGCTGGATTGGGGTGTGTGCAGGAGTGAATACCAGCTGAGGGGGGATGCCCTGGGATCCAACACAATTAGCTTCATTCTGTTACAGTTGGGGGTTTTCTTATCATTAGCTGGGGAGGCCTAGCCAGAGAATTCCAGTATTCCAGAGTGAGTTTAATTGTGGGTGATTTCATTCTGCCCTTTTTATGTTGAAGCCAGGGCCTTGCGTCATGTAACAGCAAATTCAGGGAGATTTTTATTTGCATGTGAATCATAGCTTTTCCAGCTGAATGTCACTTACTTGGAATTTTCGCCTGATTTTGTTTTTGTTTTTGTCTCTTGGTGTTTTTCCATTGGGCTCTTTGGCTAACCAGAAAAAGAAGAAAAAAAAAATAGAGGAAGGGCTCAATCTGACTGGAGTAGGGTTTGAGTTGGCAACTCAAAAAGGAGAGTATTATGAATGTGAAAAAAAAAAAAAAAAGAAAGAAAACGGATGCTTTATTTTGCTTTGAGGGAAGGACTGAGGCCAAGTCAAATTGAGAGCTCTAATTTGGGAATGGTGTTATTACAGGTCATTGGGAGTTGGTTACGCTCTAAATTGGGAGGCCAGTCACATGAGGAAGCAGCAAAGGCAGGTCACATGGGGGACGGTCTGGGCACTTTTACCATGAAGTTTTATCTTATTTACTACACGGTAGAAATGTACATCTGTCGTGTTGAGAAACCAAGTCACCTTATCGGCTGGTGAGCGCTCCCTGCCTTCGCCCATCGGTCGTTTTATAAATCAGCCAATTCTTCTGATACGTGTGCGTTCCGGGGCTCTATTTAGGTCCTGGAATGTGTTCGGTGATTAGTGGAGCAAGCCATGTGCTAATGGTTATATATCTGTTTTTCACCTTCACCTTCAGGATCTTATTCTGAGGAGCTGCTTCCCTTTTTTTCCAAAGGCTCTACCCATTTAGATCGCAAGGTCAAGACATTCTGATTACTTTTCAGAATAGGGATATGTTCCATATTTAAGTACATATTAAAAAGTGGTGATAATTTATTCGGTAATCTTTCATTTCCTCAGCCCTATTACTGTCAGCCTGCAAAATGGAAATTAAAAAAAAAAAGGGGGGGTCCTGTCCCACCATGGGCATTAGAAGTAGTGTCTTCTTCTTATCCCAGAACTGCAGGCTGGCCATTCTTGGTGTCTTGGGGACCAGGAAGGGTTGTGTGTGGTAAGCTGCTGATTTTTCTTGGAGAATCAAAGTCAGCTTTGTTAATGTCTAAAGCCCTGATTCGTCAGCTCTGTTCGAAGTAAAAACAAAACAGCCCAAGAAGAATATCTAGAATTCAGCCTTCAGTACAAACAAGCTGTGCTCATGGCCTAAATGGGGCACGTTACTAAGACTGTGACAGAGATCCTGCTGCCGCCCGAAGCATGTGGATGGGCGATGCTTGTGATTGAGGTTAGGAATAGAAGGCGTGTGGAAACTTTCTATAAAAGGCAGCCGGGTCCCTTGGACTGGGGTGGACAGTGGTCAGGATGCTCTGGCACTGTTCACGGCCCTTCCAAGGTATTGCCGTCTGACCTCAGGTAGTTTCTCTGTGCCTCCGTTTCCCGAAAGCATCCTGGTGGTTTGGGGAGGGGAGGATAAGGGCTTCCAGAGATGGATGAGATGTGAGATGTTATCAGGGACATGGATGGAGGGTGGTATCACAGAAACTCAAATCAGGGCCACGTGTCTCCACTCAGGGATGGGCTGCCAGCCTCTCCTCAGGCATCGTCCACTGTGGGTGATGCCTCTGACATCATAATACCCAGCGGGACACTCAATAATGACCAGCTGTGCCAGTGGACACCAGAGCAGGGAAGAAAAGGAGGACAAAGTGGAGAGGGAGGAGATGGCGCAATCCCCTGTGTGATAATTCCATCAACTCACAACTTTTTCACCTAACATCTGGTTCAACTGTAATGTGTTCAGCTCCATACAACCTGCACAGCCTCTGTGACCTCCCCCGCAAACGCAGCGAAATATTATGGTCCTCTAATCAGGAGAATTTTGCGCCTGTTGCTGCATGTCTCGTGGTTCATCGTCGGACCCGTGAGTTGATACTTCACCCAACGGCTCTCCGGAGCAACCGTTTAGAGGTAATGGGGTCCAGCTCCTCTTCCTAAAGCAGCACAGCACCCCAAAGGCCATCGCGGGATGATGTGTGAGGATGTGATTCTGTGGTAACGATGCTTTAAGACAGCAAGTCTCCCCTTCATTTTATTCCTCAGCTACCTCAGGCTTGGTCAGCCTTTACTGTGGGCCAAATGTGGCTCCCCTGTCCAGCCTTAGTAGATGTTATCACTCCTTTGACCTTGAAAGATCAGCCCTGTCCTGGAAATATGATATTTTGCTTGTTTATTCTTTCTTTTTAACCCAACAGCTTCCTCTTAAAAGTAAGTTCTTCCCACTCTTTGAATTGATTTCTCTTTATCATTCTCTCGGTAGAAAATTATTTTTCCCACCTGATTTTCACATCAGCCTCAACCTGCTGATCTTCCCAAAGCTGGAAATTGGAGGCCATGATTTCCACTGTTCCTTAGATCAGTGGTTCTCACATTTAAATCTGGATCTGAATCACCTGAGGAGTTTTGAACACAGGTTTTGATTCAGAAACCCTAGGGGTCCCAGAATTTGCTTTCCTAACAGGTTCCAAGATGTGTTACCTCCTGTACATTTTGAGAACCGATGCCTTAGGCTTTTCTGGCTCTCCCGTTCTTCCCTTCCCCTCCTTAGAGTATCATCCTGATCCCTTAGGTGATAGTAACTGCCAGGAGCAATTTATATAGTATCCACCCCGGGCCAGGCAGTGGCCCCCATGCTTTATACAGATCAAATAATCCAAATAGCACAACAGTCCTATGACATATCCCACTTCCCAGAGAGGAAACCGAAGTGTGCGGAGTGGTTAAGTGAATTGCCCAAGGACACAGTGCTCACTAAATGGCAGGTTGGGTTCAAACCCAGACGATACAGCTAGAATCTGTGCTCTCAATCACTAGAGCCTGTATTATCTTTCTTTTCCTTCCCCTCAAGCCACTTAAAGCACGTGATACCCCTACAGTTCTTGGAAGCGTGCATCTCAGAAAGGAGCCCCGAGACAATCGAGGTACTTGTCACCTGCATTTTGGGGTCCAAATCTCCACGTGTGAGTGCGGATGATGGGGGCTTTTAGAGGGCCACGGCCTTGGGAGGGCCGAGGGAGGGGCTGATGTGAAGACACTGGGGAGCACCCACCCGTGAAGAGAGGCTGGTGCTCACTTTCTGTCAGTGTCCCTCCCCATTCTGCCTTGGACCAGAGCCAGGGCTCTGCCGCTGACACTAGCACCCCAACCAGAGGCAGAGGACGTTGTGTCATCAGCCGTGATGAAAAAGTGTGTGTAACCTTTGTCCAGTCTGGTCCCATAAGCCTGCATGATCGGGCGAGTGAGTAGGGGATATGAGTGCAGACACTATTCCTGCCCTTAAAGTGGGGTCTGATTGGGGAGACAGTGTTGCACAGGCATGTATGTCATCGAACTAGACTGTGTGGTAGAGAGAAGACAGTGACAGCCAGACTAGATCAATAGGATCTACGGAGGGAAGTAGATTCTTAGTCCATGTCATGGGTAATGGGTGTGGGGCAGGAGGGAGAGGGTTCAGATGTCTAAGGGTGTATCTACAGCAGAGAATGTTTAATGATAAGTAATGATCTCTTTTAAGACTTACACAGCTAAAGGTTAAGACTCCATTTGTATGGTGATCATCAATGAAGCTCTTCATGTTTTTCTAGTATCTCATGTGTTGGCTGCTGGCTGGAGGTCTGCTGTAGGCTCTGGGGTTACTCTAGAAAATGCATTTAACTCCTTACAGAGCTGCCTGTTAGTTCTATAAATAGAGGCCTTCTTAAATTATTTCTCTACCCCTCTGGTTTGATTCACTCTAAATTCTTCATATTGCAGACATTTCTGTGGGGTACAAAACTGTTCCCCATGGCTATTTCTGACCCTGCACACCCCATCCAAAAAGCATATCCTAGCCATAGACATTGATAAGGCCTTAATGATAAATATCTAATAGATGAATAAATATATCCACCTCCAAAGATGGTAGTGTAAAGCCAGGTTAAAGCAAAACAGGTCACTGCCATCACTCCCAGCTCTGGACCAGTGTGGCCTGAGTCCTCTCGCTATTTTTGTGTCTTCCTTTGGTTTAGAATTCTAGCTAGTATGTTTGAAATTCAGGAAGGATGAGTGAGGGGCATCATAGCTCTGAGCTCTGGTCTCCCCCAGCAACATTCCCACAAAGTCTGCTAAAGCTACGGGTCCTCATCCGGTTAGTCCTGATTCTGATCCAACCACTGACCTCAGGGTCTATTGAATTTCACGGTGGGATGCCTAGAAGGAGGGAAATGACCTTGGCCATTCTCATTCCAGATTATAGAACTTTATTTTTTACCACTGTCCTTTCTAACTTTTCTCCTTCTTACCCCACTGCCCTGGAGGACTTCAGATACTAAAATAATAGCTCCCTTGCCCTAACCAGTTTGGCTCAGTGGATAGAGCGTCGGCCTGCACACTGAAGGGTCCCAAGTTCGATTCCGGTCAAGGGCATGTACCTTAGTTGCGGGCACATCCCTAGTAGGAGGTGTGCAGGAGGCAGCTGATCGATGTTTCTAACTCTCTATTCCCCTCCCTTCAGAATCTCTGTAAAAAATCAATAAAATATATATATTTTTAAAAAAAGCTCCCCATGGAGGGACCTGGAGAGTATTATGCTAAGTGAAATAAGCCAGTCAGAGAAAGATAAGTATCACGTGATCATATGTGGAATCTAATTAACAAAATAAACTGATGAACAAAATAGATCCAGAGACATAGAAGCATAGAACAGACAGTGGAATCTCAGAGGGAAGGCAGAGGTGGGTGATGGGTGGGAAGTGATCAACCAAAGAACTTATTATGCATCAGCCATGGACACAGACAATAGGGTGGTGAAGGCTTGGGGTAGGGCGTGGGGGTGGGGAGTGGGCTAGAAGGGGTCAATGAGGGGAAAGGAGACATATGTAATACTTTCAACAATAAAAAGAAAGTAGCTCCCCTTCTCAAAAAATCAGAACCATCATATTCTGATTGTGCCCACAGACCTACTAACCTGAAAACGAGTTGGGTGCACAAGTAACAGGTGATAGATAATAAGCTGCTTTTCTGCTTACCTTTGCGTAAGTTCCTGGAATTGACTCAAGAGAACCAGAGGGGAGGTGTGCCTCTAACTCCCTCTGCAGGGCTGTCCTAATGATGAGAGAGAAAGACTGGCTACATCGTGGGGCAGATCACCCAACTCTGTCCTTATGCGGTTGACTAGGCCCTTTTTTCAAATACAGTAACACTTAATTTGTGACCATGGATTCGAATATCCTGCCTCTACAACACTGTTCGTTCTCTCCTCTGTAGAATAATTTGTACATGTATACATTAATTTTACTATGAACTATTCTAACATTCCTATTTTTAGGAATATATGCCATTCCTTGATTGCAATACTTACATAGTTACACATTGCAGGGCCCCTACATTCACACTTATACTGTAGATTCTTATCCCTCAAGGTGGGAAATCTTGTCTGTAAGTTGTTGAGCAACATCCTTATTATTTTAGAAAATGTGGAACTTGGTGACTTCATAGTCCACACTCATTTAAAGACATAGAATGGCTCCCTCTTGTCAGAGGTGAAACTTGCTCACACTGACCCTTTCCCGACTTTGTGAGGTTTATAAAACTGTTATGTGAAGTGGCTGTGTTCACTTTGGCCTGTTGGCCTGTGCTCACAAACTACTCTTTTGTGATTTGACCTGTTTAGATTCCTCCCAAGACGCTCCTTTGTTGACTCTGTCTGGACATTGCCAAGGGTTTTGGCCTTGGAGTTCTTTAACAAATATTATTGCAATTAGGCTGCATGGACCCCAGTGTGCCTCGCATTTCCAGTGCTTCTCATGGAACAAGGCCCGAATCTAAGTACACAGCAGGCCCTCAAATAACATCATTTTACTCAACATTGCTTTGTTATAATGTTAATGAGGGGAAAAATCAATTCCCGGCCGGGGCCACCATCTGTGTGGAATTTGTGCATTCTCCCCATGTCTGTGTGGATTTACTCTGGGTACCCCCACATCCCAAAGATGTACAGGTGAGGTGAACTGGTGTGTGAATTGTCCCAGCCTGAGTGAGTGTGGGTGGGTATGAATGGTAGTGACCCTACAGTGGAAGAACGTCCTGTCCAGAGTCAGTACCTGCCTTACACCCCGACCTCCTGGGAGAGACTCCAGTCACCCATGACCCTGAACTGGAACAAGGAGGTTGCGGGAAAAAATGATTTTGCTCGTTTTTAATAATGTTTCTTAAGCGTATGGATAGCTCACATTTATTTCAATATTTACTATTGCAAGCATTTTGGGTTTTAATTTAGAATTTAGTGATATATTTGTGACCAGAAATTTGCCATTGGGACTTAACTTTTATTTATATCAATTAGTTTATAGTACAGTTGGTTTCATTATATGTCATTTTGATTAAAGTTGCAGTTTCCAAGAACCTATCAAGGATGTTAAACGAGGACTTACTGTAGGAGTACAAAGCATGCTTTTCTTCTTTGAGAGGACGGCAAGAGGATTGCGCATTCATCACTTTGAAATGCTGTTGGAGAGTCATTTTGTGGTCTGTGGGGTTTTGTTGGCGGTGGTCTAGGCGTGAGAGCGGCACTGAGGATTAAGGAATGGGAAGGTGTCCTGCTTTTACAACATTTATAGCCTATCCTCTGAGGGGTTTTTGGTATAAAAATGTGGTTTGCAAGGATTGGTCTTGCATTTGTCAAGTGTAAGGTAACCTACTCGTCATCTCTAATTGATCTGACCCTTAGGAGACCCATTCCTATAAGGTTTTATCCTATATGATGAAAGGCTAATATGCAAATCGTCCAAACGGTAAATGACTAGTCGCTATGATGCACACTGAAGACCAGGGGGCAGATGCTCAACACAGAAGCTGCCTCCTGGTGGTCAGTGCGCTCCCATAGGGGGAGCACTGCTCAGCCAGGAGCCTGGATCATGGCTGGCTGGCGGCGCAGTAGCAGGAGCCTCTCCTGCCTCCCTCCATGGCAGCACTAAGGATGTCCGACTGCTGTCTTAGGCCCAGAGCACAGGCCAGGCTGAGGGACCCCTCCCCACCCCCGGCCCGAGTGCATGAATCTCATTCACTGGGCCTCTAGTTCAAACATAATCACTTATGACTAAAAACATTTGGACACTCAACTGTCTTAACACAGTCTATTGGCGTTGGTTTTCTTTCTTCAACAGATGTTTGCAAAAAGAGTGTATTAAATACATTTAATTCTGCTGTCTCAGCCCCTCAAATCTTTGTCGTGTTGATTACTTTAATTGGTGTCAGTTACAATCAGGAAAAGTACCCATTATGCTTTTGTTTTCTAGCACACGGGGAAGTTTTCCATCCTAAACCGAATATTGAGAAGGGGGGTGTAGTAAAGATTTTGAAAATGAGCTAATCATTTTATTTTCCTCCTTTGTATGTTCTTTGTTTTTATCTGACTTCTAAAAGTAATCAGACTTCTTCAGAGTTAAACAGGAAAGGTGACTGAATAGTTTGGGTGACAGTTGGTACCTTTTATTTGCAGGTCACCCAGTCCTTCGGTCTTCATTTAAAGGAAATTTCTAGGAAGTGCCTAAGATTTGGAGTAAGACATACTAAAGTCTAATAAACCATTATTATACAAAATGCCTGGCATGATTTTATAGAGCCACTAAAAATGAGATTAATAAGGAAATGTTAATACATGGAAAAAATAGAGACAATTCTACTACCTTCATAGAGCTTATGGTATAGTAGAGAAGAACAGAAAACAAATGATCCACAGTGGGTCACATGATCAGTACTATAGAGAACAATAAAGCAGTGCAGGGGGGACGAGGGAATTTAGGGTGAGAGGGTAATGTGTGGACAGAGGAGGTCTCACCAAGAAGATAGGCAGGAGAGAACTAAAAGAGCAGTCCACTCAGAGGAAACTTGCTGTTTCCTCTGAAGTAGGCATGTGTCTACAATGTTAAAGGGACCTCAGGGAAGCCAGGATGGACTGCAATGAATGAGGAACATAGCAGGGATGGGGTCTAGATCATAAAGGGGCTGATAGGCCATTGTATGGCTCTTACTCAGTATAGGATGGGAAACCACTGGCATGTTTGATCAGAGAAATGGCATGGTTTATATTCTAGTATAAAAAGATCATCTGGTTGTTACATGTTACATTGATAATAGACTGTCAGAGTGGGTGGAAGGCAGAAGCTTGGTGAGAGATAGACAGATTCTGCATCTGTTTTGGAGATCAGGCAGACAGGATTTACCAACAGATTAAATACGGATATAAGAGAAAGATGGACGGTGGTCAAGGATACTCAACTAAAGAGATGGAAAAATCATGTGCTGAGCGAGGGAAGAAGAACAAAGGAACATATCTAGTGAATAAGAGCACGAGTTCAGTTTTGGACATGTTAGTTTTGAGATCATTTGAGTCGAGATGTGGAGGATGCAGTCAGGATAGATGAGTCTGAAGCTCAGAATGAGACCTGGGCTGCAGGTACAAATGTGGGAGGCAAGGCCAGAGGTCAGAACTGAGGCAAGTGGGTTAGGGAGCTGGCCCATTTTATGTGCCTGCTGGGAATGGGCAGCCTCAGACCTACAAGAGTTGGTCATAACCAGAAGGTTAGAAGCCTAAAGGTGAATCCCAACCCTGACTTAAGCCCTTAGGTGAGATCTCAGCACTAGTTCACTGTTGGCCTAGGGACCTTCAGGAGCCCAAGAGCCCCCTTGACCACTCAGCCATGCCAGTAGTACCCAGGAGGAAGGTGACCAAGATGGAAAATCCTCGTTAAAGAGATGACCAGATCCCTCTGGAGCAGTAAGTGGGTCACTGTAGGTGTCTGTTGGGACCAAAGTTGCCTGGTTCTTGACCTTTGAGGACAGTCAGGTATCTATGAATGACCAGCACCTAACGACCATCATATTCTCAGAGAGAGCTCCAGTGGTTATAATGGGCCATGGAATCCACTACAATCCCTGCCTTTCCCAGTGAATTCAAAGGGCAGTAGCATTTTGAGTGGGTTTATTTTTATTTTTTTACCAAGTTAATTATTTTTTGTGTGTGTAACAAATTACCCCAAAGCTTAATGGCTTCACATAATAACGTTTATCTTAGTTTTCTGAGGGCCAGAAATTTGGGACAGTCTAGCTGGGGAGTTCTGGCTTAAGGTCTTTCATGAAGTGGTAGTCAAGAGAATGACTAAAGCTGGAGACGACTTCCGCGTGGCGCACTCACATGGCTGGAGTTGGTATTAGCTCTGTTCGAAGCCTGAGTTCCTCCCTCATGGGCCTCTCCCCGGGTTGCTGGTGTGGCTAGCTTAAGGTGACCAGATTTAAAGCGGTACACCATTGACCGGGGGGATTCTTTTTTTTTTTTTAATACTTAAAATATTACAAAGAGTAATCGGGACTTTTTAAAACGCTGCGGGACGTGGGACAAACGGTAAAAAATCAGGACTGTTCTGCCAAAAGCAGGACATCTGGTCACCTTAGCTAGCTTTCCCCTGAGCCAGTGAACCCAGACAGTGAGATAGAAGCTGCAGGGCCTTTTATGACCTATTTCAGAACATCACCACCACCACCACACTCCACTGATCACATGGACCTGCTCAGATTACACAGGGGAGAGTACACAGGGTGTGAAAACCAGGGGACCGCCTCAGAAGCCAGCCATCACCCTCTTTGAAGTTAGGGAGCCTGTTTCTATCTTCTTAATCCTTTGTACCTGTCTAAGCACCATTTGCAAGTACAGGAGCTGTGTGACTCCATAGCATCTGGCTTCCCCGTCACCACCGGTCTAATCCACATCTCTTTCAGGGATCCACCAAATTATGGGGCTGTTTCTTCAGTCATCTCTAGCTCAAGAGAGTACCTTGGGAGACAATAGGCAAGTAAAGGTGCCAACACAAGAATCCCACTGTTCACCATGGTCATTTGCCATTTTCCCCCTGATTTTCTTTTCAGGGCGTCCTGTCAACTCCAAATACATGGTGTGAGGTGTTACCACAGGCCATCTGTCCTTGAGTGTGTGGAGTTGCACTGTTTAGAAGCCTTTATTACATGATATGTCTAGGATGGTAATGCACATTCTTCCAAGAAACATTTGACCATTGAAGACCCATGAGTATTCCCTCCTTTTAGCACAGTTATTTAGTGTATATGTACTTCTTGATGTGTGTACTTAATTTCCAGACATTTCTCGCATGAGCAAATTGCCTAAATACACTTGTGAGATGCCCAATGTTATTAAACCAAAAACAAGGGTATAATAAAATAGCAATTTAAGGGTAATTTACTAACAACTGGAGCCCTTAAACATTGGCATTGCACTGTATAGTGATAATACCAGATTTGGTACTTAAACACACTCTTTGTCACTCCAAGAATCATTGGGACAGTCTCCTAATCCTAA
>PVJC01004696.1:31802-62604 GCA_004026665.1 Murina feae | reverse complement strand
AATGAGAGATTAAAATAGAAAAGGAGAATGGAGTTTCATAATTTTAAGACTTGCACTGAAGCAAAGATGTTCCTTATAATAAAGAAATCCATATCACTAGAGCAGACCCAGTTTGGTATTTGTAAAATGTATATGTGTGCATAGAATTAGTGGTAAGCATGATCTTAAATGTGTTACCATAGTTCATGGAATTTGTTCTTCTGGCATCAAACACCTTTTAGGTGGTGGCCCCGGAGCAATGCCACAGTAGCACCAGGAAATCTATTAAGATACAGATTCTCAACCCTAATCTAGGACTTAGGGCATCAGAACCCATGAAGGTCTGGGCTTTTTTTAAAAAATATATATTTTATTGATTTTTTATAGAGAGGAAGGGAGAGGGATAGAGAGTTAGAAACATCGATGAGAGAGAAACATTGATCAGCTGCCTCCTGCACACCTCCCACTGGGGTTGTGCCCACAACCAAGGTACATGCCCTTGACCAGACTCGAACCTGGGACCCTTCAGTCCGCAGGCTGACGCTCTATCCACTGAGCCAAACCTGTTAGGGTACGGTCTTGGCTTTTAACAAGCTCCCCATGTGATTCATTTGCAAATCAGAGCTGGGAAAGAAGTGCTTTAACGCACTTTCATCAAGCATTTCTAGACGTGCAAAATACATGCAAAAAGCATCCAAATCCTTGTAAAAGCAAATAAAAATAAATGTCTCTTGTGCCTCAGTGTTTGTGGGATGAAATAAGGTCAGAGTAAAAGCCGACATTCAAATAAGGAAAGAAGGTAAACACATAACTTTCTTAGAAGTGGTATGGAACAATCACTCCTGGGTGCCTGCTCTCAGGAAATAACGCGTAAACATTTCATGCAGACAACAGACTGTATGCACAAATCTGAAAATTATGCAATTACCTAAAAAAATGACCAATTTAAACACTCAGTGATATATTTAAAAGTTTCCTGATTTCATTTCCAAAAGGAACTAGGCGAGAATAAAATGATGTTAACACTTACCTTCCTGAGTTCCCTTGGGCCTGCTCATACTTGTCACAGATCTTACTAACTTTAGATTAGATTACTTAAAAGTACAACGGGGATGGATATTGGCATTACGGTTAAAATGAGAGATCTGAAGAAGACTAAAAGCTCATATGTGTGGAGGATAGACTATTCCATGATGTCCACTGTCTGTCCTGTGAGATGGACCCAGGCCAGTACGGAGACTGCTTACCAAAACCACCCATCTTAGAGACGACTAGATCATAGTCAATGTTCATTCTGCCAACAACTCATTCCCCTCCACCACCTCCTGCTGGTCCCTGGAATGGGCCAATGCCCTGACCTGGTCAAGCAGGTAATTACCTATACCTGGTAGCACTCAGTACTAGTACCCACGACTATCCCCCCTTTTCCCTATATAACTCTTTGGTGTGGGTAATAATACCCACACCTCTCCCTCCTTCCTATATAATAAAGATGGAGTATGCAAATTGACTGTCACACTGTTATAAAGATGGAGGCGCCCACAGTGGAAGCGGGGTTTCTGTAACACAAGATGGCTGCACCCACAGTGGAGGCTGAGTTCCTGTAACGAGCCTTAACGAGCAGGGACCTGAGGCTTCGTGGCACTGGGCTGGGGCAGGGGACCTCAGGTCACACCCCCGACCCCAGCACCAGGCCAAGGAGCTCAGTCTGCACCCCCCGACCTGGCGGGGCTTGATGGGGGACCTCAAGGTATGCCCCTGCCTTGGTGCTGGACCGGGGGACCTCAGGCCGTGCCCCCCACCCCTGCACTGGGGGACATGAGGCTGAGCCCCCTGCCCAGCGGGGCTTGATTGGGGACCTGAGGCTGCACCCCCCGCCCAGCGAGGCTTGACAAGGGTGGGGTTGGCCGGGTCTGGATCTCACCCAGTGTGGGTGGGGTCAACTGTGTCTGGGTCTTGCATGATTTTGAGGTGCCACAGATGGGCAGGGACTTGACTCTGGGTCCTGTGGCACACCAAAGACTCTGACAGGAGGAAGATTTTCATATATATTTTACTAATTTTCTTTCATCTCTGACACTTCTATTACAGAGAAAGGGCAAATAGCATTATTACAGTACTAGAGGACCAGTGTAAAAAAATTTGTGCACTGGGGGGGGGGGGGGATCTCTCAGCCCGGCCTGTGCCCTCTCGCAGTCTGGGACCCCCTCAGGGGAGGTCCACCTGCTGGCTTAGGCCTGCTCCCCTAAGCTGGCAGTCAGACATCCCTCTGGCAGCCTGGGAACCCTCGGGGAATGTCCACTTGCCAGCGGGGAGCAGGCCTAAGCTGCAGTCGGATATCCTTAGCGCTGCTGAGGAGGCGGGAGGGGCTCCCACCACCACTGCTGTACTGGCAGCTGTCAGTCTGGCTTGTGGCTGAGCAGAGCTCCTTCTGTGGGAGCGCAATGACCACCAGGGGGCAGCTCCTGCATTGAGCATCTGCCCCCTGGTGGTCAGTGTGTGTTATAGTGACCAGTCATTCCCAGTTGTTCTGCTTTTAAGGTCAATTTGCATATTACCTTTTTATTATATAGGATTTCCTCTAATTACTTCCCTTTTAAATGTGTACCAATTTCGAACACCAGGACACTAGTCTTATATAATTCTTTGATTCCTGCCAAGTGGCAGGGAGGAAATCCACTTCATATTGCAGCTGCCCAGGACACACCTCCTAGGGAAGTTTCCCCTAATAAACTTTTAATTACCAGCTTGGAGTGGCCTGCCTCTATCTCCAGTCTTTCCCTGCCCTCTGCTTAAGAAGGTAGATTCTCAGTATTGGGGCTTTTGTCTTGGTCTGTGTGTACTAACAATATGCAACCTAGCGGTCATTACTGATAAAAAGTAGTTTGTTTATTCTGTGTAAATTAAATACAATTATAAAATTAGGTGCTTCTATAGATGAGGCTCAACAACTGTGTCTAAGTTTTAAAAAATTTGGGTAGAGAAACTGGTTGGTGGGGTTAGCAATTAAACAGCAAGAAAGGAAAATGTGTGCTTAGGCTACTAGTTTATAAAAAGTTCAATTTTTTTCCTTTAGCAGAAAACACTGACCACCACAAAGACAAGGTAGTACCCAGCCCTACCAGTTTGGAAAAGGAGCCGGCAGTGACAGTGGGGACAGAATGCCCACTGGTGGGGGTGGGGGGGAAGGGCTTTCTTCTCTTTCTTGGCTGCTGAGTACCATAGGTGAGCTGCAGGTTTGGTTCTCATGGGTCACCTTGGGTAACATTTAAGCTTTCATTTCAAGACATTGTTATCTCATGGCTACATTCAAGAGGACCCAATTCACATCTGGCCAGAGAAAAACATCGATTCCTGAACTTCAGATGGGACTTGCCAGTTACCACATCCTTCTCCTGATAAAACTACATAAACACAGACCAAAGGATAGTCCAGGATCATTTTTATATGCTGTGGGTATAGACTGAAATTGATTAAAACCCTAGTATAATAGCATTCATTTATTCAAGGCAGTGCCAGTTGTCATGGCAACCTAATCCTTAAAAATACAATGAAAAGAACAATAAATGTGAATATCTAAAAATAGCCATTTCCTTGGAAAATAGAAGAATGGCTGGGACAAATAACTAAAATAGAAAGTAAAAGGGCTAATTATTTCAGTAGTTTTAAAGTCAGCTTTATGGTATCTGAAACAGTCTGAATATAACCTAACATTTTGATAATCACTGTTTTTAGAGCTAATCCTTATAATTAAAAAACAGACCTAATTACTTTATGTAATTACATTTTTACACACACACACACACACACACACACACTCCCCAACAATAACCAGTTCCATCACCAGTTCCACCAGGGGCCTGACTGGGCTGGTTCCTAAGGGCAGCATATACAGCATTTGGCTCTTCTGTCTTACACACAATGTGGCTGCCTCACTGAAACTAGCAAAGATCGGTGTAATCCCCATGTTGCCCTTTGCCTGACCCCCCCCCCCCCTGCCCTGCATTCTCAAGAACTGCCACAGAGGGTGGACACACGGCGGTAGAGCCTCCTGGGCCGATACCTTTATAGAAGAGAACCACGATCTTCTGAAACGCCTTCATGAAGTGGATGTTGTCGTAGCAGTACTCCTGGACCTTCTGCAGGAGGATCAGCTCTGACTGGCCTTGGGAGCTGAACACGGCCAGCAGGGGAGCGTATTGCTGCAGGAGGAGTGGGAGGGAAGACATTAACTCTTCTGGGAGGGACAGGCTGGACAACACTTGAATCACAACAGTAACCTGGAGAGTTGCTTAAAAAACATGCACTTTTTGGATTATCTTATTACATTGTGTTGGATCAAAATGAATTTTTTATCCCAGCATCTTATCAGCTTTTTCTCAGTGTACCTACCAAAGGGAGACACGTGAACTTCTGATGACAAATGCTGTGCTACTGTGTCTGTCTATTGGATATGGTGACATGAGACAGAGTGAGGCTCTTCTTCCCGACATTCAGACCCCTCCCAGGCCATCTTTATGGTTGTGCTCATATTGCTCCCTCTGCCTCAGCTTCCTTGGCTTGAGTCACTGATGGACAGACATTGTTTCCTCTACGACCCCCTCAGTTCAGCGGTCATCTCTTCTCAGGAGCCTTCCCTGGGCAATGGAACCTGCAGTTTCCTCCTGCGCTGCTCTCAAACACTGAGAGCTATCTCTAATTCTATCCCAACCTACTTTGTACTCGGAGGTCTTTCACTGTCCAGTTCAAGTATCAACTCTGAAGGCAGACCTAAGTCACCCACTTTTCTTAATATAGTTTTACTAGTGGCCCAGTGCACGAAATTCGTGCACATTAAAAGGGCATTAATTAGAGGAAATATTTTAATATTGCTATTTGCTCTTTCTCTATAATAGAAGTGTCAGAGATTAAAGAAAATTAGTAAAACGTATATGAAAATCTTCCTCCTGTCAGAGTCTGTGGTGCACCATGGAACCCAGAGTCAAGTCTTCAACCACCCACGTGCACCTCAAAATCCCTCGAGACCCAAACCTAGACGGCCCCCCTTCATTGCGCTAGATCCAGACCCGGCCGGTCAAGCCCTGCCAGGTAGGGGGGTGCAGCCTCAGGTCCCCTGGGTGCTAGGGCAGGGGGGCATGGCCTGAGGTCCCCCATCAAGCCCTGCTGGGCGGAGGGAGTGGCCTGTGATCCCCCAGCCTGGCGCCAGGGCAGGGGGCACAGCCTGAGGTCCCCTGGCCTGGTGCTGGGGTGGGGGGCATGGCCTGAGGTCCCCTGGCCCAGCACCAGGGCAGAGGGCACACCTTGAGGACCCCCATCAAGTCCCACTGGGTGGGGGGCACAGCCTCAGGTCCCCTGGCCTGGGGCCAGGGGGGGGCATGGCCTGAGGTCCCCCGGCCTGGCACCAGGGAAGAGGGTGCAGCCTGAGTTCCTCTGGCCTGGTGCCAGGGCGGGGGGAGCAGCCTGAGGTCTCCTGTCAAGCCCTGCGGGTGGAAGGCACGACCTGAGGTCCCCTGTCAAGCCCCACGCAGGAGGTGGATGGGCGTGCAGCCTCAGGTCTCTGCTGACTGCTCCTTAAGGCTCGTTATGGGAACTTAGCCTCAGCTGTGGGTGCAAATTGACTGGAGTGATGGTCAATTTGCATATTCCCTCTTTATTATATAGAATAGTGAGAAGACAATTCACAGAAGTGAAAACATATGTATCCATGCACAAAAGATAATCTACAGAGTCAGCTGATTTCTTCCACCAGATACTTTTCAAATTCTAACTTTAATTTGTGGTTTACTTAAACAAAAAGGTTCACTAAGAATTTCCCTTGTGTAGAACAGAAAGAAAACAGACAGTATTCCTCTTTAACTTTAAATACTGAATGTATGACTATGCTGTGGATTTTTGAGCATTGTTTCTAGTGAAAACGTACCCTTAGGTATGTCATAGACTCAGACCTGGAACATTTTAGGTAGTGGAGAATTTGAAAAGAGAAAAATTAGGAGCTATCTGTTTGGCCTGAGTCTGGGTGAATGAGGCTGGAACCTATCGCCATCCCGTCACACGCTGCACTTGGCCCACAGCACAGACTGTCCCTTTTGAAGACCCTGTACCTTCAGGTGCTTGAGAGCCTGCTCTGCAACGAGTTCTTCCTTCTTGTTCCACTCCACAGCATTCATGATGCAGGTCCACAGCAGGCCTATCACTGCTGTTTCCGGGAGGTCATTCCTCTTCATTTCTTCTTTCACATAGAGCACCACCTAAATTTCACGGAAAAGGGAGTCGTCAGACTAATAGGCAGATGGGGAGTTGCCTCTCACCGCCCTGGTTAGTGAAAGGTTTGGCAGATAAACATTCTACTCAGTCCCTCCCTTCCTGGTACTTATTGTCAGATTACAACAGGGACAGAAAACACGATGTTTTGTTTTCAAAGCAGATTTATTTTTAGTCCAAAAAGTAATAGGCCTCGCTCTGGCCAGGAGCTGCTGGACAACAGAGAACAAGAGAGCATCGCTGTTTCTAGGAGTGACTCTTTTCCACGCAGGGATCCCCAGGGGCGCAGCAGAGGAGGGCTCACCTGAGCCAAGTCTGACTTCCTTGAGGTCTGAAAAAGGCAACCAAGCTGTTCATTTTTACCTCTAACCCTCACCTTCAAAGCTCTTGACAGATAATACCTTGAGTTAAACAAGGCCACTGTCCACAATTCACTCTATAGTTATTGCTTTTGATGACCTCACCCCCATCTCAGTGAAATGTTAATTTGTAAATAAGTTGTACAGCGCAAAGGCAAGTTTTAGACGCTGTGTATCAACGCAGCACCACCCAGCAGATTCTTTTCCCCTAAGAATGAAGTCTAAGTGTGTACATTTATCTCCGAGTCCCACAGGATGAACTACGGGTCTGCCTAACTTCACTGCATCAAGGGCCCCTTAAGGAAGGTGAAGCCACGCGGTCCGCGTCACTCCTCGGCTCGGTGTGTCGGGAGTGAGGCCGCCCGGGTGTCTCACCTCCTTGATCGGGCATTCCTGAGACAGGCGCTCCTGCAGCTCCTTCTGCAGCTCCTTCCTGGTGCCCAGCGACTGCTGCACTCGCAGGAAGTCGGAGAGCTCCTTCAGCCCCGCGTCCGTGAAGTACTTAGCAAAGTGATCTACACTCTGCCTGTTAACGGGAAAGAGTTCCTGAGAGAGGAGAGAGGCTGTTACGCAACAAGCTATTCACATTTCAGCAAACACAGAGGACAACATTCTAATACGAAAACAGCACTCAGAATATCTCATATTTTGGAGGAAAGAACAAAGACTGATTTTAAAAAGAATAAATCTCAGGTATATTTCTTCAGTATTTGCTAAGCACTGTCTAAAATTAGACAGTTTTTCAAAGAAAGAGAAAAAAGGCTAAGCAACTTAGATAAACTAGCTTCACTCATTTTGGCCATTATTTATTTTTCTTTTATTTCAATCCAAGTATAGCATGTTTAAATACAGAACTAAACTTGCTAAATAAAATGCACATCAGACACACTGCACTTGGCCACAGCAGAGACTGTCCTTTATGAAGACTCTGTACCTTCAGGGTCTTGAATATTTGGATTTTAAAGTGACAAGAAAAAGATTGAAATCATTAGGTAGCCAGCCACAAGGTGTCCTTAACTATGAATAGACAGGTCAGTTTTAATAATGCTGAAATGATCTGAAATAACATTAGAAAATGACATTGACTATTGTCATCTCATGGACTTCTGTTCACATTCTGAGAAAACGCTATTATTCTAAAACGAGAGGCCTAATGCTGAAATTCGTACAAGAGCCTCGGCCCTGGCCCCTGCCCACCGCCACCGCATCTGGGGGCCTCTGACTCAGCCCCTGTCGGCTGTGGCTTTGGAAGGAAGGATGTCTGGAAGGATGTTCACTCTGATTAGCATATTACACTTTTATTATTATAGATATTAGCTTGGGGACTAAAGAGAATTTTGTTAAATCTGTTAATGATGGTGGCTCTCACATTCATTGCAAGATCTAAACTAAACCCACTCAAGCAACTTTTCAGTTCATTACATAATTTTGTTGGAAAATTTAAAATGAGCAATGATACCATGACCACTCTTATTTTTACCTCATTTCCATTTTACCTTACACAGCTTGGCAGTCTCAGTAACACTTAGTCATGTTCTAATCCTGTGTGACTTTAACACCCAACTAAGAAAATCAGGCAATTTTCAAAGTTCTCACATTTTTCAGACTGCTGCAGTCCAAAAATTAGATCTAAACCTTTATGTTGGTTTGATTTGCATATAAATGGTCAATGGTTATAGAGCTCCAATAAACATCTCAGTAGAAAGATCTGAACTGTCCCCATGTACAGGGACATAAGCAGATGGCTTTTAAGTTCTGGCTCAAGTTTCAATATTTTAATATCATCATTCCATAGTTTCCCTTGTTGAGTCATGAGTTTCAAAATGTCAGGGCAGAGTTGGTGGGAATAGATATCAAGCGCGCATTCATGTTAAAGCAAACATTTCATACTAGACTGAAATTTTGTCACTGACATCTGTGCTAACATTCAAAAAGTCTTCCAAATTTGAGGACAGGGGACTAATTCATTTTGAATTTCTGCTATGAATCAAGATGGGGCAGGTCTGTAGCTCATAATTGTGTAAAGTTAAAATTTTTATAGATGACAAATTGAGCCAACAAGGTTAAGCAGTTGGACTCAGATTATGCAGCCAGGCATATTTAAGGACAGGGCTGTGTGACCTTAAAATCAATACGTATTCCATTATTCTGCGCTGGCATTTAATACTGCATTTAGAAAGAATGTGACTGAGAAATCTGATCTAAAATTATGCTCAGAACAATATGTCATCAAACATATTACTCACGCTTTATATATGAACTACACCCAAAGTCCTCATGAATGTTACATAATATATTGAAAGTCATCATTCTGATTAAACTGAGGCACAATCTGTCTGAGTCGTACGTGATATTTACTGGAGCCTGGTCTACTGTAGCCTTGCTCTTGAGTCTATTCTCAGTGCAACAGCCAGCATCATCCTGTTAATGCCCTAAATCAGTGGTCGCCAACCTCTCGAACCTCATGGACCACCAGTGGTCCCATGGGCCGCTGCCCTAAATCACATCACGAGCAAATCTGCAGAGACTTCTTCAGAGGATTCCTGTCTTTTCAGAATAAAAGCCAAAGTCCTTCCATGACATGGGTCCGATTCTCTTCTGAGCTCATCTCCTGTGCTCTGGCTCTCACCAAATGCTCGTGCAGTCTTCAGCGTGCCATGCCTCAAAGACTTCTATGTGCATAGATTTACCCCAAGGCTCTCAAGTAGGTTCCACGAGGGCAAGGAACTTGCTACCCTGTTCTCTGTTGGCTGCACAGCTTCTAGACTGTGTTGGCCCAGAGCAGGCACTCACGCTGAATGAAATCTATCGTCAGTGGCAGAAATTAACTGGAAACTAACTAGAAACTTAAATGTTCTTTTCTATCATATCTTAGAGATTTTAAAGACACAAGTAGGGCTATTTACGGCAAATTTCAAGAACAAAGAAATTTTAAGTCATTGGAAATGCAATGAGACCGTTTTAGAATTATTCCATGAATTGGCATCTTTGCATGGTAGAATACATTGGAAGAGAAAACCAGCTAAGAGACTAGACTAGGTAAGAAGAAGATGACTGAGTGTCTTTTAATTTTAGACTTTGTCCCAAAATTGTAAAAGCAATTTCACTTGTAGAAATCTCTGTCATTTGCACAGCTGTTGCTTCTAGCAGAAAGAAATAGTAAGGGAGCACATAGAAATTAGGAGGACAAAATATTGTTCTTGACTTTCTCTGGGGGAAAAATATAAAGATAAAGAAATCTATAATTAAAAAAAGTATGCTAATTAGACCAGACATCCTTCTGGATGACCTTCCAGACGAAGCCAGGGTTACCAGGGCTGAGGCAAGTCAGTAGGCTGCGGCAGGTGGGCAGGGCCTCCCTCTGCGAGGGAACCCTGGGTCCCAGGTGCCGGAGGGAAGCTGGAGGGAAGGAAGGCCTACTCTTGCATGAATTTCATGCATTGGGCATCTAGTGAAAGTATAATCAAGCAATTGTGATAATGGGAGCTTTGAATGAACTGCAATTAACTTGTTTGCTTGTTTAAATAGCTTAGTATTTCCAATGGATCTTGGTATAAACAAGGATTGTTTTTTAAATTGACATGCACTTCAGACAGGTGTTATTCAACTCTAACCCAACATATCACAAACATCTAATTAGGTGGGCTTGATGGGACTGTACTACAGAAAAAATTCCAATTTCTATAGTTACTAGTTAAAAAAGAAAGTGTTAGTTCTGATAAATGTTAACACTATGTCAACAAACTTCCAAATTTGAAAGTCTGTTTTCTTAGAGTTTTTAATCATTTCACTTATGAAAGAAAGACTAAACTGGAATTAGTTTCTATCTACTATAACACAGAAATAAGAGGAGCCATGCTTCCCCTCAGCACAGGCCCGGCTCTCGGGCTTTCGGGCATGCGCCATGCTGCAGATGCTGCCAAGCCATGCCGGGGGATGAAGCAAGTAACACCTCTGTCCAGATAAGACTTACAAGCAGCCTCTTGTCTAAGTTGGCTTTTCTCAAAGAAGAGGTAACAGAGTTGGCATCTTTTTCTGCCATCCAGGCTTTAAAAAGCTTGACAGCAAATGAGGCCGCAATGCCTGTTTAAAAAAGAGAGAGTTTAGTTGCTTTTATAAGTAAAACCCCTTATGATGATGGTCAAGGCAACATTTCTCGTTAGGATTGCAGAAATGTGTAAATAACTCTGCGACTTGACTTGGTACAAAGGAAACATGGATACATTTCAAGGCACAGTGTCATTCAGTGCTAACAGGGAACTTTTTCATTTTTGAACACTTTAAAAAAGTTACAATATTTTTCAAAATTGGACTTTCTAATTTCAATCTAGTATAACTATAAATTATTATTTTTGGTCAAAACCATACTTAAAATCAAGTACTTCCTAGTGTTTTTGCCTATATATCACCCCGTGGTTCACCAATATTTCATGTTTATAACAGTGATCCTGAGGTACAACAAATAAATCATAAGACATAAAATTAAAATGTCAACATATCAACTAATCTGCTGATCAATGACAGCAGTAAAAGAGAATAAGCAGCAGCAGATATAAATAAAGCTATAGATAAACATGCATCATTTACAATTGTACTTTTTGTTAAAAGCATTTTAAAATATTCATGAATTTACATGGCCAGTGTTGCTCAGTGGTGAGTGTTGCCTCATGAACCAAGAGGTCCCTTGTCTAATCCCCGGCCAGGGCACATGCCTGGGTTTTGGGCTCGGTCCCCAGTGAGGGTGTGCAGGAAGAAGCAGATCAATCTCTCTCATTGATGTTTCTATCTTTCTATCCCTCTCCCTTCTTCTCTCTCTAAAATCAATTTTAAAATATTTAAAAATATTCATGAATTAAGTTATAAAAATATTAATGCTTGTATAAGTTGAATTCTCAATATTTTAAGATATTTCTAAAATAGCTATGTTAATCAGGAAACCACTCAATTAGATATCCATATTTAAATTGGGATTTATTTCCTAATATAAATAATCAGATAATTAGGAGATAGCTTTTCTGTGAAAACTTCAAATTTCTAAATGAATGTTCCTTTTTCATAATGAAGAATTAAGGTGCGGTTGAAACATTAAGCTGATTTTTCTGAATTGCAGGCTTTATTATTGCTATTGGCCTAAGCAGACTCAATTACTATTTCCTCTTGCCTAAGAGAATTCCCATTTGCTCAGAGCAGGTGGCTTCTACTACTCTAGGTCCTGGTACCACCTCCTTCTGCAATGATTAGCTTAGTGACCTCAGCTTAAGCTCATCTGCCCAAAGCATCCCCCTGGCAACCACTACTGGGCTGAAACTGATCACATGACCAATTTCAGCCAATCGGCTGAAGGCAAGATAATTTATTTTGTTATCCTATATCCACCGATCCTGACTGGGCAGAATGTGCCACACATAACTGTACCAGCAGGCTTCTTTTGAGGAACAAGAAACCATCCTTGGGGTGAAATTGATGCTACTGAGAGTAACAAGGAAAAATGAAGGAAAATTCTCCAGTCCTAAGTGATACTGCTGTTCACCATGAAGTCTGCTATACTTTTCTGTTGTTGTTAATCCTCATCTGAGGATCTTTTCCATTGGTATTTTTTTAGAAAGAGTGAAAGGGAGGTAGGGTGGGGAGAGAGAAAAACATTGACATGGGAGAGACACACTGATAGGTTGCCTCCCCCATGTGCCTCCATTGTGGGATCCAACCCAAAACCCTGGTATGTGGCAGATACTCTAACCAGTGAGCAGCACCAGCCAGGGCAACTCTGCCACACTTTTACAGATTGTTACATAAGAATTATGTCCTTATACACGAATTCGGGTCCTGTCTTCCAGTTACGTGCAGGTAAATGCATTCAATTGCTCTATCATTTATGCACTAACTTTACCAAATTTTCTTCATTTGAACAGCAGAGCAAACAGAGCACCCTCCCACCCCATCCCAATTATGGCTACGACTATAATACATATCTTATAAGCTGGAGGATTTTATGTTCTAAACTTGTTGACATGGATTTTTAATACTTTGATTAGTTCATGAAGTCAATATAAAATTTAATATAAATGTCTGCAATTAAATTGTTTAAAATGGCAGATGATGTAATCTGTGTTCTAAGTAAGAAAAGAAAGTATGCTTGAAACCAGGAGTTCAATATACAGGCTTGAACCTATAACACTGCATTAAAAGTGGCTTTTGGTGGGAAAGTTGGAGAAATCTCTTTGTATTAGAGACTCTATTGGGTGGGATGACCTGATCCCCTTTAACCATTTGTTGGGTGAGAGACTGGCAAAAAGGTGTGATTTAATCCTTTCCTATTTAATAAGGGAGAGTTTAATCCTTTAATTTCTAAAGATGGTAGAATATAAAGAAAAACCATGTCACTTCCATAGCAAAGGTATTTTTCTTCTCCTTCCTATCCCCCTAACATTTTAATATAAAATTTTTCAAATATATAGAAGAACTGAACAAATTCGACAATAAAACTTATATATATTCACCACCTAGATTCTACGCTGTTACCATTTTGCCAAATTTGGTTTATCCCATGTCTGCCCATCTATCCATGTAATAATTTAATTTTTGATAGGTTTCAAAAGAAGTTAGATTTTTACTACAACCAGAAAGGCAATCCTTTTCTGCTATAAGGGCTAACATAATCTGACGTAATTATATTTACTGTTTATATTTTGTTGTGTTTTTCTAGTGAATTCTCTTCAGGGAGCTACTTTAAAATGTTATACTATCAACAATACAATTACAGAGTCTGAACTTTTGTAAATCTGAACTGCTTTAAGCTGAAAAATACAGAGAATCTATTCTTTCCTTGGAAACTATAAACCTTTTCACTGCAGGCATGAATGAGGCTGGATTTCACATTTATAAGAGAAAAACTTTAAGCTCTAAGAAGAAACAGATGTTTCCATAAAAGCTCTTTTAATTTATTTTTAAATAACTCTTTGTTTTGTGTTCTATTATAACTTGAAAATCATTATCCGCCTACAAAAAAAAAGCCCACTTTTGTTTTATTCTATAACCAAGTAATTGTATGTCTGTCTGTCAAACTCTTAATGCCTTAACTTGAAAGCTAAGTTCTGATGCAGTCATCTGGACTTTCAAAACAAACACAATCAATGTCTTAAAAATGTGCCCAAAGTCAACATCTCAGTACCAGCTCTTGAGGTAACAGCTGAGAAGCAAGGTCCTCATCAGGGAAATAACAGCCTGGGGACATTTGGAAAAGCGAAGGGGCATTTTTGGTTGTACACTAAAGGAGGCGGGTGCTGCAGGCTTGCATTTTGTGTCTGAGGGCAAAAAGGTTAAATGTCCAAGAAAGCACAAATGAGTCCTGCACAATGAAGCATTGTCCCCCCCCCACCCCCCAAATATGCCAGTAGCGTGAAGTTGAAAAAAGTAGTTTGGAGCAAATCAGTTTCAGGATATTTGACCAAGGCATTGAGTGTCACACCAAAAATCCTGGCTTATTGCTAGTCTTTATTTGTCTTTGTTTAGGTGTGCAGATTTTTTCTAAAACATTTGTCTAATTTTCTCCAAATCACTTGTACAATTCTCTTATTTTTTAAGACACGGAACACGCACATTCTCTTACATGGCGGAGGGGAGGACACTGAGAGGAGGTACTGACATTTTTCTAAACATCTGTGGCTTTCCTTCCCCATCTGACAGGTAAGAAAACATGAGAGCAATTACCTTCTTTGACTAAGTTGTCGGTGAAGAGACTGGTGAGGATGGTGGGAGGAAGGGTGCCATTGCCTAGCAGGATCCCCGACAGCATTGCCAACTTTGTCTGCTCTGTTTCGGTAAAGGCTTTAAGGAAGAGGAGAAGCTGTGGGTCAAACAAAAGAAATCATGTCTATAAAGCACAGGACTAACAGGCAAAAAGCACACAGAATGCGCATCTGTGGTACACAACCAGCAGGTCCTGTGCAAGGCATAGTACCCACGCATTAGAAACGCATTGGAAACACATGGGCATGTTTGATTACCAGTTGGATACTATAAAGAGTGACTTTAGCCCTAACCAGTGTGGCTCAGTGGATAGAGCGTCGGCCTGTGGACTCAAGGGTCCCAGGTTTGATTCCGGTCAAGGGCATGTACCTTGGTTGCGGGCACATCCCCAGTGGGGAGTGTGCAGGAGGCAGCTGATTGATGTTTCTCTCTCGATGTTTCTGACTCTCTATCCCTCTCTCTTCCTCTCTGTGAAAAATCAATAAAATACATATATTTTTAAAAAAGAGTGACTTTAGCAGGCATAGTTCCTTTCTTCCAAGTTCACTTATATGTAACTATAGTAACATTCACAGGAAGGGAGAACAGTGTGAATAGTTACATAAATAATTCACATTTGATTTTTTGTACATCACATAATGAGAGCAATGTTTTCTGAAATACATTACTGTCACATTTCCCCCTCACTTCTTTGGGTGTCCCCCTCCCCACCCCCCCGCATCTACCTACTTTCTTTGGGTTCATTAAAGTAAAACAAATAAATAAAAACTAGCAAAGAGTCAATAAGCTTTGACATCTTGCATATACTTTTTCTGAGTTCACAGCATATGTACTCTTCAACAGAAGACCGTTGAGTGAGAAAGGGATTTTCTAAGTTCTTGCTGCTCTATTAAAAATAACAAGACTCAAACTTGGTATTTCTTGTATCCTGCAGATGTACCATCAGCCTTGGTGATGAGCTAATGAGGTCAAGAAAAGTTCTTGACAGGAAAGAGGGTTCTGATGTGCAGTGGAAAGAGCAATTTGGAGAGATAATTAAAAAAGTAACAATCCCAGAAAGGCTGAAGGGAAGCCAAAACCCTCCTCATTATGAACTGAAAGAGTACTGAGTCTGTGGACTGCTCTCCCCTTGCTCCTGACCCCCCTCCGCCTAGAGCTTTGACTGTGTCCCCGGGCAATTTCCTCCATTTCATCAGTCCTTAGGCATGCGACTCGGCTCCCCAGGGCTCAATATCACTATCGGGCCCTGCTGACTTGTTCATTACTTGGCTCCAATGAAAAGTTACTGGCACCAATATAAGCTTAAGTGCCAATGAAGTTCCATTAGTTCTCTGTGGTGGGTATGGCAATATTAATTTACTATTCCTAACAGTTAAAGGATTATTACATTACAAAGAGGTTATATGACTCTCCAAATATTTATATTGTGAATAAGTGGAAGAAATGGAATCAAACCAGTCCATTTCACCTCAATTTATGACTGTTTAAGTACTGATGAATTAAAATGAAGTCATCTTCTAAGTTCACAAGGAAACAGGATGAAGGATGACAGCAGGAATGGTGAAAGCTCCAGGGAGCACCAGAAACGGGCAGGATAAACACTGACAACATCACAGACTCCTTAGGTCAGTCTTGAGTAGTATTCAAGTGACTAATGCAAAATGGCTTCCAAAATAAAAATGTCAACACTACTTGTTTAAATTATATACCTATATTCATTAAAAATATTCCATTATAACAAAATGGTGCAAAAATTAGATCATTCTTTTAAAATTAATATTCACATTGCTCAGTTCTATTAATCAACATTACAGTCATATGCTGCATATATTGCAGTAGCATTTTTATTAAAAAATAGAATACTGTGAAATGTAAATCATTCTTGAAAGCATATCCATTACATGAATAAAATAATTAAGGAAGTTTTCACGGCTGAAATGAGCTAAGGTAAGTAAAAACATGAGTGATATTATTAGACAAAGCAGTAATATGTTTAATTTATCTGCTTTATATCATTTTCCCATCATATTCATTTCTCTACTTAATCAAGCACTCATTTTTCTAAGCATCTAGCAATATAATGGATCACATGCCTTTCCATTTAAATTTTTCATATTAAAAAAAATAATACTGCCAGTAAAATAAAATCTAACAAAGAATAACATAAAAATGTTATTATTCTCTATTCACACTTATTTAGAATTCACATTAACTTTGAATGTCTGTATATTACAAATAACTATACGTATAATACAGGTTGGTTTTACTGCACTATACATTGATAAGAACAAAAACTAGTAGAGTGGACTAGATACTCTTCTGAACAATTTATGTGTATTAATATCTACAACAGCCTTGATCTTTACTTTACAGAAAGGGAAACTGAGGCACAAAAAATTAAGTGATTTGCCAAGGTTAAACTAGTACCAATGGTTGCTCTGCACCTTACTATTCCATTTAACAAACTATCATGGACATTTTCTCCAATCAATTCATGTGGCTACACCTCATTCTTTAAAAATACTGCATAGTATGCCCCTGTACAGAGTTATCATAATTTAATCAGATGCCCACCAATGCACATTTAGGTAATTTCTCAATACTGTGATGATCACCTTTAAGCATATAGTTTTAGGTATCCTTGTTGAAGGACTCATACATAGAAAGTTGGGTCATTGAGAATGTTAATTAAAAAAAATGATTTTACAGCCAAAACATTTTTCATTATATATAGAACCACTCTGAATAGGAAGAAGCAGTTGAGTAAATAGCAAAATAGATGTTATGGTTCCTTTATAATTTAGGCAGATGTCTAAAACTGGAAACCATGACAAAGACACATACAAATTTGTAACAAGTTAATATAGTGACTGCTACATATAAACACAGAGGAACTACAAACTGGAAGAGGGAACATGCTGCAATTACTGAAAAACAAGATCTTTTTAATAAGGTGCTACTACTTATTCACTGCTTACTGGAGGCCAGTCACTATGTTAAGCACTTTATATGTTACTAGCGGCCCAGTACCTGGATTCGTGCACCGGTGAGGTCCCTCAGCCTGGCCTGCAGGAATTGGGCCAAAACCGGCAGTCTGACATCCCCCGAGAGGTCCCAGAGTGTGAGAGGGAATTCTGCAAAGTTGCTGATGCTCGGCAGCTCCTGCATTGAGTGTCTTCCCCCTGGTGGTTAGTGCGTGTCATAGCTACCGGACATTGGCAGGTCGCTTAGGCTTTTATATATATACTAGAGACCCAGTGCACAAAAATTTGTGCACTCGGGGGCAGGGGGAGGGGGAAGGTCCCCTCAGCCTGGCCTGTGCCCTCTCGCAGTCTGGGACCCCTCAGGAGATGTCCACCTGATGGCTTAGGCCAGCTCTCCAGGAATCAGGCCTAAGCTGGCAGTCAGACATCCCACTGGCAGCCCAGGAGCCGTCAGGGGATGTCCACTTGCCAGCGGGGAGCAGGCCTAAGCCGCAGTCAGACATCCTTAGCGCTGCTGAGGAGGCGGGAGGGGCTCCCACCACCACCACTGCTGTGCTGGCAGCTGTCAGCCTGGCTTGTGGTTGAGCAGGGCTCCTCTTGTGGGAGTGTACTGACCACCAGGGGGCAGCTCCTGCATTGAGCGTCTGCCCCCTAGTGGTCAGTGTGTGTCATAGTGACCAATCATTCCCAGTGATTCTGCTATTAGGGTCAATTTGCATATTACCCTTTGATTATATAGGATAGATATCATTTAGTCCCACAATTACCATAAGGTTTGCAATCTTGTTACAGCTATTTTGCAGATGAGAAAAATTGCTGAGATTTACTCCTATACATTATCTCCAAAGATGTGTTTTATCCCTTTTGCTAAACCTTATTTTTAAATTTAAGAAATTTACAATTATCTGCTGTGTAGTGCTATTTCATATACTTCAACTAATTATATCACCTTATCTTGATTCTTCCTTGGATATATTTCTTTTTCTTGCATATTTCTGTTTTTTATTTTAAGCTTTGTGAGGTCAGAGATCATATTCTATAATACTATTCCTATTGAACAAAGCATGCTGTCTTATATTAAATATGCATGAAAAACCTAGGCTAATCATGTATTTCTTCCTATAGGTATTAGCTACTGATTTGTTATAGTCATTCATTCATTCAACAAAGAGATGAACCAAAGGACTTTTGTGTATCCATATAAGCATAACCAATGGACACAAGACACTGGGGGGTAGGGGAGGACGGAGGAAGGTCAAGGGGGGGGGGAGAGACATATGTACTACTCTTTGTAATATTTTAAGTAATAATTAAAATAAAAAACCTTAAATAAGACATTACATTTGAATTTTACCTTTTTCATTGCATCCTCAAAAGCCTTTTCCAAATACTTATATCTCCTGATGAGTTTATTGAAGACCTAAACATAAAAAAGAAACATTCAATATTTTGTAAACAATTTTAAAAGGCAATAGAAGGAGGTGTAGAAACTCACTCAAACCACAACATAGATCTACAATAAAAAATGTGTATTCAAACATACTCATGCTGTGATATGAGAACTATAAGCATTTTAAAGGAATTATTCTGGCGTAGGGGGAAAAACAGCATGAAAATGTACATGTTAAGGAAAATAAATTCACTTAAGAATATAACAGGTGAGCAACCAAAAATAACTTTGATGAAAAAGAAAATAAATAATTTTAAAACTGTGAGATGCAGAGATTGAAATAACTGAAATGTGCAGTCCATCTGAGATTAACATGTCATCCTTTTAGTACAAATTAAGCTATAAAAACAAAAGTATTTCCCTGAAATTCCATAAGTCATAGGCAACAGGGTACAATCTGAAGAATGTGTTTAAAAATATCTTGTAGGAATTTGTTACGAAATCTAGTATTTGAGCAAATTGGGAAATATAAATACAGCTATTTTTAAGTAAAATATCAACCCCGAATGAAAGGGGTTACATATAACATCATATAGATGGTAGGTATGCTGGCAAGGAGACCAGGGATCAGGGGAGCTTATACTCTATGTAGACACAAACATGTTTTTAGCAGATGAGCAAAAATTGTTTTTACTCAATAGCAAAAAAGGATTACTGACCACCACAATCCAGTTAGGACTCTCCAGCAGGGTATGCAACTGTGTCAGTGAAATTCTGGACTGTTTTGGACTGAATGTTTGTGTTCTCCTCAAACTCATATGTTGAAGCTCTAACTTTTAGTTGTGACAGCATTTGGACATAGGGACTTTAGGAGGTAGTTAAATGAAGTCCTAAAGGCTTGGCCCTAATCTGATAGGACTTATAAGAGCCAGAAAGAACACCTCACTAGAAAGCAAATCAGCTAGCACCTTGAACTTGGACTTCCCAGCCTTCCAAACTGAGCAATAAAATTCTGTTCTTTAAGTCACCCAATCTTATTTTGCTATAACAGCTCAATAAGACTATATAATGCTCTTACTACAGTAGGGCTTTATAAATACTACTAGAGGTCTAGTGCATGAATTCGTGCACAGGTGGGGTCTGGTGGCTTATCCTGGGCTGGCCAGAGGGAGGGGCTGTGGGTGGTTGAGGGCCGGCCAGGAGGAGGGGCTGTAGGTGGCTGGCCAGGGCCCCTGCCCTTGATTGAACTCCCAGGCCAGGGGACAATTTGTATATTAGCCTTTTATTATATACGATTTTGATAACTGTGAAAATGATTCCTGCATCTAATTTCTTTCTCTTACATCCACATAATATATTCTCATCTAAGACTTCCAGTGTTTATTCCATAATAATAGTCAAGTCAGGGTCCAAGAGTAAATATTACAGTGCTGCTCTCTATGGGGAAAGAATTATGGCCCAGGCATGGGATTGAGGAGTATGATTTTTCTTCCAGGCCTTATCTTTCTTTCCCAGTGGAACTCAATTAGCAAATAATACACCTTGTGACCTGTGTGAATTTAATTCTAACAAAAGTTCTGTGAGGAAGATAAGGTGGGCATTAACGTGATATTAGGCAGATCCAGGAACTGCTATTAAGTATGAGAGCAGGAACAGAATTCAGGAACTGTGGTCCTTAGTGAACTGTACTTATTTGATAAATCAAAGGCTGAGCGGGAAATATAAAAGTCCAGCTTTTGAATTGAATACATTTGCTTCAGTACACACCTACTCAGGGCTCTGTAGGCAATTTATATACAGAGGAGACAGACACAAAGATTTTTTTAACCTCACTCAAAGATAATTTACTTTTTCCATTGATTTTTTAGAAAGAGTGAAAGGAAGGGAGGAGGAGGGGGGGGCAAAGAGATAAATACTGATGCAAGAGAAACATTGGCTGCCTCCCATTGGCACCCCAACCTGGACCGGGGATCGAGTCTGCAACCCAGTTATGTGCTATTGATGGGGAATCAAACCCACAACCCTTTGGTCCAAGGGCTGATGGTCTAACCACTTAACCAAACTGGCCAGAGCCCACTCAATCCTTAAAACTATTTTTAAGTTTTTATCTGTTATATATTTCCTATATATAAAAAGGGAAAGAAATACCTTTGCTAAAATGCCATGTAATTGGAATAATTTCTTGAAGTTAAAATTCTTAGTGGCCACATATCTCATATTAGCTGGCTTAGCATGCCTTTCACATTTTAATAACCAAAGTAAAGACAGTTTCTAGCATTTGAAATCCAGTCACTTAGTTGTCAGTAAGTCCTATGGCCTTTTTCATGAATATACTGAAATGCGTATAACAAGACTTGGGCCCCAACTGGTTTGGCTCAGTGGATAGAGCATCGGCCTGCAGACTGAAGGGTCCCAGGTTCGATTCTAGTCAAGGGCATGTGCCTTGGTTGCGGGCACATCCCCAGTGGGGCATGTGCAGGAGGCAGCTGATTGATGTTTCTCTCTCATCGATGTTTCTAACTCTCTATCCCTCTCCCTTCCTCTCTGTAAAAAATCAATAAAAAATATATAAAAAACAAACAAACAAAAAACAAGACTTGGTGATCTTGGGACTCAACTACAACATTTAGTTGGGAATAAGAACTGACTTTTAAGAAGGGTCCAAGATAGAATCGGAATTGGAACACAGCAATTCTAAGTGGCTAGTCATGCTGCCTCCAGCTTTAGAAGATAATGTTGTTCCTTACATTCCTGCCACTTCCTGACCTTCACCAGGGCCTAAAGACTTAACTTTTTTCACCAATCTAATGAATGCAGAAGGATATGTCATAACTTCAATGAGTTTGACTATGTCTTCATCTGATTTTTGGGGGGGAATTATATTTCCTCTTCTTTGAAATTCCTAGGTGTCTTTTCCTAATAGGTTGCTTGTCTTTTTCTTACTGACTTGCAGTTCCTTATTCAATCTGGATATGAATCCTTAATAGGTTTTATGTATCACAAATATCTTCTTACTTTTTCTTTTATAACAGCTACATGATAGTCTCTTAATATGAATTACCAAACTTTACTTAATTATACTCTATTGGTCCACTATTACACTGTTTTTAATGCCTTGAGATTGTTATTAGCAACACTATGATAATTAACACTGTATGCATACTAGAAGTGGAGTTCCTGGGTTAAGAAAATATAGTTTTAGTTTTGAAAGATACTACCAAATTGCTCTCCTTAAACGTTGGTCCAATTTATTTTCTCACCAGAAAATATATGAGTATTCAATTCCCCACTTCCCTTACAGGTGAGAGGTAAAAACCTCGACCTTCATAATGTTTTGATGCCCACTGTCTTATTATGAATGCAACTGAGTATCTCTCTATGTTATGAGCTATAAACTATTCCTATTTAAAAAGTGGCCTGTAGAATCCCTGAGCCTAATATTTCCCTGAATCCTGTTCAAATGTTTCCCTTCTAACAATACATGATAGGCTCTACCTGAGCATGGTTTCGGATGGTTTCATGATCTTCTTTTGCTGAAAACACACAGTGGTTGGTCATCTTGGTCTTGTCACCATCATCTATGCGTGTCCCTCCAGGGGCTAAAAAAGAAAAAGGTAATGGGCAGAACAGATTAACCCTGCACCTCAAGGGAAACAATAAAGTAGGTGTCAAATCGTAGAGTAACATAACATTCATAGAGTGATGTGCATGTAGAGATGTACAAATGTTCTTATCTGTTTGTTTATGTTTCTCTAATTTAAACTCCCAGCACTGTATATGAGATTTTTGTTCTACACTCTTGCCTTCACTAGATCCTATCACTGCTAAGTCTGGTCTTTCCCAACTATATCCTTAATCATGGCAGCTAAGCAATAATATTTATTCACTGAACTTAGTTGTTCTCAATGCGATTCCTGATGTTTCCCATATCAGGACACTGTTCACTTTTCAGTCGTGATACTTTGTCGGACTTCAGTTCACCCTCACTGGCACTGACCACACCTGGCTTTCGTAGTCTAGGTCTTACTGGTTTCCACTGGAGGTAGAAGTAGGTACAAAACTGTTCCCTCCCCACTAATCCAGCTTTCCATGCAGGGCTGGGCAGTGCACACTCTGACTCCTTGCCCTTTGTATTTGGTCACTCTGTAGCTGCGTTGGCTAGGGAAGAGTGTGCTTTATTTCCTCCCATCTTCTTTTTCCCATGGCCGATATAGTGTCATAAAATAAATGGACTAGAACAAAAGAATGCCATTTTCCTACAACTCAGCCTTCCACAGTGCACGTCTCCCCCTGCAAGTTTTAATGGCGGCCGTTAAAACGTGGGTTGATTAGAAGAACAGAAGGGGAACAGCAGGAATTTCTGTTTCCTGATTCTACTTGACTTTAATTAGAGTAGAATGTTTGAGTAAGCCAAGTTAGATTGCTATCTTTTACACACTCAACAAATATTTATAGATTACATACCTGTACCGCCACTTTGTTTAAGAGTATAAATGCCTTGATTTAATTTGTGATTTCAAATCTTTGGATGAAAAGGTCTACACATAGCCAAAGCCAACTTTTTCTTGACCTCAGCATACAGTTTTATAAGTAAATTAGTCTTTAGAAAAGTCAGCTCCTTCAAGAGTCTATTTTCATTCTAATAATTATGCATAAGATTTAATTAGCTCTCTGTAATGAATTCAACCACCTGGACCAACATTTTATTAAGATGATAATCTCCTAACAATCCTGCACTAATCATTCCAACCTGGTGGAAGTTACATAACTGAAATGCCTGATTTTGAAACTACAGTCTTTTTTTTTTTTCTTAAAGTAGCAATTTTTAAAAATTGCATTCTTTTACAAAACATGTTATACATTAGTATTGCAACATTAAATTGTATTTTCCCTGATATTGAGACCAAGTATTAATTGCTATTTCTAAAATTTTGGTAAGCTTGCTTTTTCTCAAAGTAGAAGTAAAACCATATATCTATTCTTTTAAGGGAAGAATTAAAATACCAAGGAAATGTTGCTTCAAAAACAATGGGAGAAGGTAAATATTTTTGTGGGTGGGAAGAAAATTCTCACAAAGTTGGTAAGTAAACAAAGTGTTTATATAAAAAAAATGCACCTGACTGGCCTCAGCCATTACATGATAGGTCTGGCCTCAGCAGACATCCAGGGATGTATGGCCTGTGCTCACAGTTGTACCAAACATTGTGCTCTCCCCGCTTCTTGGATGTCTGATGAGGTATAAAGGAGTGAACCCTGGCCTGCAGATGTAAATGTGCTGGTTATCATTATACAAATGGTAAATGAAGCATTGAGAAAATCAATGCAAAGCATACAGATAATTTTACACATATGCAGGGAGAGTAAGTATAGAAACCCAGAAGTGACATCCAGATGTTGGAGAAAGTCTAAATGGTTCATATAAGGGGAAAACATAGAACATTTCGAGCACAACAGAAGGGTCAATGGTGCTGCCAGGAGGTGCAGAGACCGGAAGAGGGTCCATATCATCCACTAGTGAAGTCATGTGTCACTTGGGCAAAAACTAAATTTTGCTGAAGACTATTTTTTGCATGGAATTTACCAGTGTGTCAATAGAAGTATATCACAATGAATGAAACACAAAAAACAATAATCATATCAGAAAATATTCAGCTTCGTAATTAATTTAAAACTTTTAAATGAAAATATGTATCAGTTACCCAACAGAAATCCAAGAACCTGACAAAATCGAGAGTACCTAACATTGCTAAAGGTGTAGGTAAATAGGGAACACAGGATTTTTTCATTTATTGATTTGTTGTTTCACCAATTTATGCATTCACTGGTTGATTCTTATATGTGCCCTGACGGGGGATTGAAACTGTAACCTTGGCACATCAAGATGATGCTCCAACCAACTGAGCTACCTGGCCAGAGCTAGGAACATGATTTTTGATAAAATGTTGACATTCCTTTTTTGGGGCTGACTTTCTCTCTCTCAGAGAAACTGGTAGACATAGATATTTCCATCTGTCAATTCATTAATCCCTTGCTAAGTACATAAAGATATGACCAAATAAAAGCACAAATACGTGTATACAGATACTGATTACATTGTTGTTTATAATAATGAAAATTGGAAAGGAGCTGAATATTCTTAAAAATGAGTATGGTTTTAATTCTCTTCAGAATCATCCAAAGTAACACTCATGGACATAAAAGGCAATAACATATAGTGTATCATATTTGTATACTAACCCATTCTCAAAAGTCTGTGTATTTAGGTAGAGAAGGGAATTAAGTAAAACATTAAAAACTGTCACCTCTGGGTTTGAACACACTAACTATAGCAGCTTTTATATGTGGACTTGAATTACTACAGTGATGATGTGAGATAATTTACAAATAATAACAACAACAAAATTAATTTGTTATGTAGTGAAAACCATCAGTACAGATCAAAAAGGGGCCTGTAGTAAATGGGGCCAAATAGTGTAATAAATACATGAGCCCAGAGAGAGAAATTAAAGGGTGAGTCTACTCCAGAATGGAAGAATGTATATACCTGTCGTACAGTAGGCTGGCTTAAGCTGTGTTTCTCAATGAAAGGCACTACAGGGGTTGGCAGGGCAATTTCCCATTATATTGACTGTCCTTTGTATGGTGAAGTAGGTAGCATACATGATCTCCACTCCTAAGTCTACATAGCAACCAAATCGCTTCCACACATCTGCAAATGTTCCCATGGCAGTTGAAAATCGCTGGCCTAGGGAATGCGACCACTCTAGTGATTTATGGCTACTACAGAAACCAATGATCAAAACTAAGTTCTTATTAAGAATAACTATGGAAGAAACAATGGGTGTTAGGATACCTAATAAATATGTAGATCAAGATACTGTGTCACTGAAATAGTCTTCTGCAGCCTTCTTCCCTGATGCCTCTGCTCTATTAGACAAGTTTTTATTTTCCTTTTCTACCTATCTTTAATAATTTCAAAATCTCTCTTTAATCCTTTTAGCTATAAACTCAGTTACAAAGATGTTTTAAAAACTAGATTTAAACTGTATTTCTTCGATATTTTATTTATGGATGAAATGGCATTTAGAGAAACACTAGCAATTATTTTTTAAATTTGTTAACTGTTAAATTTTACTGCACCCCGTCCCCCCCTCAAAAAAAAGATGGGCTCAAAAGAAAAGTTGGCATGGCAATAGGGGTTAAATAAACATACTGGAAGGATCTAGGTGACATATACAAAGTTATAGTATACAGCAGAAATTATTCTTCCTGTGTTAAATGCCCAAAAACTTTTAAGGATGAGGAACACATGGGAAAGCTGGCTTCTATCTACAAGCCATTTTTAATGCCAACAAACAAACCTCAATTCTATGCCTTTTTAAATTACTAATCACTTCACAGTCACATCAATACTATTCCAAATTGACACCTAGATAAAAATTGGTGAGTCTCCCACAAATGTAAACTTAAAAAAATTCTATCTTATAAAACAATTTCAATAGAAATCAAAAATAGATACACTACAGGAAGATGCTATAATGCAAGGCTTACCAAGCATACTGCCAGCTACCAGGATATCGAAGAGTGTGTCTGCATAGCGACGATAATCTAGTCTTGAGCCTGTAGAGTCCAGAAACTTGGCTACAGCTTCAAGGTCATCACCAGCTTCATTAAGTCCCTGGACAAGTGTATCCCTGAAGACTGTGGGTTCGAATTTCTCTTTTTCATCTAAAATAAAAAAAGTTATAAAATTATTCCTTTATTTACACATTACATTCCCAAATGCAACCATACTATGTTTGATATTGTAATTATTTAAAAGTTGAAGTGCAATTAAGTTTTTCTACTAGATTTCCACATCCCAAAATCCCTTGTTCAAACCCTTATTCAAGCAATTTATTTCTGTTTATAAAGGATACAAAAATTTGTAACTCTAATACATAAAACAATGATGACTGATCATTGGTGTCATTCACAGAATGGGCGAATGTAATTCATTAACCCTAACAATTTGAGAAAAAATAGAGTATAACATTCAAAACTTAAAATTTTGTTTTATCTGAGACAGGAAAAAAAAAAAAGATCCAGGGAAAAGCACCTAAAAATAAAGAAGACTACATATAAAAAACAAAGTAAAGAAGATAAAGAAGAACGCCAGGAAAGCGTTTTCAATAGTATAAAGTAAAATTCCTTCAATATAATGTTAGAATTCCTAGTGTTTGAATTAAGAGATTTACTAATTTCATAAGGGTTAACACCACAGCCTCAGAACCAGAGAAGAACGGCATTCCCAGTACCAGTCAGCTTCAAGCACCATAAGATTATCATAAAGTCGGATGTAAATGAACTTGAATAATATTCCTCATGAACAAGAAATGAAGGTCCTTTTGATGCTATAAGCAAAACATTATGCAACTAAGAACATGCAAATATTGACTACAGAAATAAATATAATTTTTAAACGGGAAGGAAGAGAATGGGAACTCTAGAGGCAGATTATGAGGAGCTGGAGTAGTGGGTGGATAACTAACTGACTCTGAGTAGGAGGAATTCAAGGGCAGGGAAAGGAAACTACATCCCCTACCAGGATCCAGCTAAAGGGTAATTTTCCTCTCCTCATGGAAAAAGGTCTCTTTTCCTGATATATGAGAACATGAACAGTAAAGATCACAAGAAATAAAGACGCCCAAAGACCACGGGCTGTTTATTGAGTCTTATGACCAGCTTCTGAAATCAAGTGAGGCCATCCCTACAATGACACCACAACCTAGGATGTTGACTCAGGTGGCAGAATAGACTTTGATGATCAAAAATTATAAATTCAAGGTGTTGGAAAATATAAGTTGGTTAATAAGGTAGAACCCAGATGATGCTACGAATTGATGCTGAGGACTTTGTTTTGAATCTAAAAAACAACTGAAAAGCTTTTTGTAAGAAGCTTTCATTCTGCACTTATGTTTTCCAAGGAAGAGGAGAAGCAAAAGGAGGAAGATAGCATACCATGGCCAGAGATTCTCAACAGCAAGTAATTAGGTCAAAATGATCACTTACAGCGTGGGAATCGTGAAAAGTCATGAGGCATGATGGGATTAATAATTCTTTTGCATAATGGAAAACAAATTCCCACCTGCTAAGATAAGTGTCCATGCAGAGGAATACAAACGTCTTGTATAGAAGCATGGCAAGAACATGGATGGAAGTTTGAGGAAACAGGACATTTTACCAAAAGGTTCTTTTGCATCTGAGATAATAGTATATTACATATTTAATTTGAGGTCAGGCTAACAAATCCTAACAAAAATATGCCGTTGCTTCCTTGAGTTTCACTTGGCAGATCAAATCTCCCTCTGAGTGGGAACATATAATTAGGGCCTCAAAGTTATACTATGTTGGTGAATCACAAGTGAGACACAGGAGTTAATCAGAATAACCCTTAAGCTGACATGAAGACACGAGGCTATTTCTTACACTCAAACATGCCTATAAGTTATCTAGATGCATTGCTTTCTCTGGGAATTATGGTAACTGGTTAATATAGCATTTTTTTCAACTTGTTGATAATGAAGTGATAAACAACATAACCTACATTCCTCTCTGAAAGTCACTGAAGTATATATATAGTAAGTGAATAACTGTCATGAATTTTCTAACCATACACACACATGCATATTTGTACATTTAAAGCTTTACTTGATTAGTTGCTCCCACTACTTATTGTAAAACTGAGTAATATAAAACCACTGGCACAGGTGTCAAGTCTCAGGGAGAAACCTCAGATTGTGGTCACTCTGGTTGCCTGCGATTGGGTCATTTCTTTCCTCTCCTATTTTCATTCATTTTAATCCAATTTCTCTACAAAATTTTCAGAGAGGTCAGTTCAGTCATTAAATATTTCATTTAGCTAAGCATAACAGAGGTATAGGGGAGAAATTTTCATCATTTTAGATTCCCACAAACCACAATGGAAAACATAACTTCTTTAGAGAAAATATAAATTATGCATATTTCATAAAGGAAAAGACAGTCTGAAAGGAGCTCTATATGATGCGTCCTGCCATAATGTTGAATTTTGATGTTCAATAATAAGAAATAATATTTTTTGGTACCAACTTGTACACAGAAGGGCATTAGCTTTGCCAGGAACTAATTTCAAATGGAAGACAGATTTTCAGAAGACAGCCTATCAAAATGACCTTGAAACAGCCTCAGTAGATTTTTCCTCAGCTTAACAAAACTGCCAACCATTTATCTGAAGTCGGCCCCGTCATAATAACAAAAGAAAAGCCAGAGCACTATAAATCGTCACTATTACAAAGAATATAAAATCAAGTTGACTCTATTTTTCTCCTGTCAGCACTCTGGCACAAAATGGCTCAAGTGCTGCTTAAATCACCGACAGACCTGAGCCTATAAATCCAGATCAACTGAGCAACGCTATACAACAGACTGCGGGGCTCTGAGTGCTCCAGCAGCAGTAAGACTCCGGCACCATCTCGCCCACCGAATGAATCAGAGGCAAACCAGCTCAGAACTGGAGGACCTTTCCGGTTTAAAAGACTGCGAGACCAGCTTGCTTGTGGAATCATGTCTGCCGTTGTGCAACACATTCTTGGGGCCGGGTCTTGGCTTTGGGGCTGTTACCGTGTGTGAATCAGCGTCACACACTAGAGCTGGAGATCCAGTCTGAGATTAACACGGTTCCTCAGTGGGCAGGACATGGCAAACCTTTCTGCACCTCACAGTCGGGCATATGTTAAATATTACCACATTACCAGACCCAACACAACACCTTAACTGTAATTAGGTTTCTGGACTATATTGTTCCTTAATTATGAAGCCCTTTGGAAATCAACTATGATGGTTTGTTATGGTTTCATCCGCCCAAGACTACTTTAAACAATGAGACAACGAACGCATGTTGGTTGTAGTGCCTTGTCTTGGTACCAGTTTTCAGATTTTAATGGGGAAATCGCGTTGTGAGAGGACTAAGTAGAGCGCAGTGGCTCAGGCTATGCTTTTGCTTAGACAGTTTATGGGGATAAGCCAGTGATTAAAAACATACAAACGACAACAATAAAACACATGGAAAGAAGGAGAGTACAAACAGAAATACTGTGCAAAATAACCATTTGGTTACTTTAACGTTTTTAAATTTTCACTGTTTGGTGGGAGCGTGAAGCTTTCCAGGGGGCAGCATTTACACTTAAATTCAGCCTTAGAGTGACCTAGTGACTCTTGGAAATACTTCTCATCCAATTGACCAACTGTACTGAGACTTCTTTACTTTCTAAATGACTAGATTTATCCTAACCCAGACACAGCACTGCAAGGGAACATCAGCAGCAGGTGCCTCAGCACCTCAACTGAACATGCCAAAGGCATACATTCTGGGTAATCAACTCAGCAGTGCAGCACCTGATAACCACCAAATGGCATGATGCTTCATTATCAGGAAGATAGTCAGCCATCATTTATCTTTGTACATGACACTTCCTTAAATATTGTCAGTCACTTTCCTCAGGGTGAGTCAATACAATAATTTCAGTGTTTTGTATTTTTAAAAGTTTTCCTATCAAGGATTGGCTCAATTATTCTTAAATCTAAGAGGATCTCTACATAACTATGCAAAACTGATGAAATATAAACACTTAAAAATAATCTTTACACAGAAAGGATGTTAAAATGAACATAACATAAAAAAGGAGCAGTGACACATGTAAGTAAAAATTTCATCAGTCATCCTTAAACTACTCTTTCCACAAGAAATATCCTTTAAAATAACCCGAGTTTTAAAGATATTTAGGGCAGTAAGTTTAATTTGACTCCCTAAATTCTGAAAAGGTAAAAATTATTTCCCTAACTTACTTTTCTTTTAGTTGTAGCATCCTTGCTATTTATACTTTTTAAAAAATAACAAAAAAACCCCCACAAATACAAATGCTGATGTCAAAACACTAAAGTTAATTATCTTCACTTGAGAGTGAGGCAACCTGACCAGATATAATTATCCTCATTTTGTAGATAACAACACAAAGCTCAGACACCTTAGATGACTCGTCTAAAATCAAACACCTAAGTGATGG
>PVJC01004696.1:0-31702 GCA_004026665.1 Murina feae | reverse complement strand
TTATACCCACAAAAATATGTAAATATACTCTGTGAGCGTGTGTATAGAAAGAATTCAGTTGAGCATTGTTGGATGCATAAAGAAATGGAAACTTAAATGCTCATAAACACGAGGCTGGTTAAACAAGTTATAATAAGCCATCAAATGGAATTTCATGAAGCTTTACAAATGAAGGAATTAGCCCTGGTACCTCTCCGATTATGTTTCCTACATCTGCCTCTCTTCCCATCACTCACTGTGCTCCAGCCACCCTGCCCTTTCTTCTCCCAATGTGCTGGCATAGTCACCCCTTTTCTGGGAAGGATGCCATCTTGGTCATTCCCTTGGTTTTCTCTCTGCACCCAATCAAATGCGCCCTGTGCAGTGAGGCTTCCTTCTCTCCACGGCACTGAGCAGCCCCTGCCGTTTTATCATGTGTTTGCCTCTGGTCTCTTTCTCCCTTGAGAGTGTAACCTCCATGCAGGTAGGGACTTCATAGGTTTTACTTTTTAGTGTGTCTTTAGCACCTAAAGTAATGCTGAGTAAAGAGTAAGCATTTAATAAATAATGTCTCATAAGCTGTGACACTGACACTGTCAAGTGAGCTGTGCCAAGGCATTGCTAATGGAAGAAAACAAGTGGAGGAAGAGTGTAGGGCATAATTTTTTGGTTAAAATGGTGAGATATATATATATATATATATATATATATATATATATATATTCCACTTTTCTATGCAAGCAAAACATCAAAAAGATATAAAAAACTGCTAAAAAGTCTTGTATTTGTTTACCTCACAGGGCAGAGATTTGGGTGTTCTATATTCTCCTACTGCATTTAATACACAACTAAAAATATAATAAATTAGCTTTGAAAAAAGTAAAAAAATAAGACATCTTATAAATTAAGAATAAGTTTGCTGGCATAAATATTACAATCTGAATATATGTCTAGATCACCTAAGTTATGAGAACTAACAATTAAGATGTCAAGCAAATTATTTAATTATCTTTCAAAGTGTTTGAAAATTGTGACTTGAAAATGTCCAGATTTTCTCCAATACTTACACCATTACAAACACTCAGGAACATTTGTAGTGTCCAAGTAAATTATTTATGTCTCAAAGTTTTAAAAATTCTTAAGCATGGAAAAATTATTATTCAATTTATTACAAAAACTTTCTTTACACCCACTAAAGAAACTTCTATTTTCACATAGAAAGCAATCTGTTTACCACTGAAAACTTTAATCATAACTTAAAAAAATAAAACTAATTTAAAAGAAGATGACAAGCGAAAACAGTAATATGGCTTAAATAAAGATGATTTTTATCAATGCTATAAAGTGAACTTAATCCATCTTGTTTTGCAAAGTAAAGGTGACTAAGGCAGGTTCCATGCCTTCAAAAAAGCACAGAGCCTCTGGAGATAAAATCTCAACATTTACAATGCAATGAGAGGTGGGAAAACAGTAGAACAGTTCCAGAACCAGGGCCGAGAAAGCGACTGGCTGCTGTCCGTGGATGCGGCAGCTGCTGCGCTTTAAACCGTTATACATGTAATTGATGAAATCTCATCTCATTTGATAGACGTTGGAAATGGAGCCTCTAATGCATTATTTATACTCACTCTTTCATTCAGAAATTTCCCTCTTGGCATTTTCAATGGATTTACTCTGGGTCAGCAAACCCTTCATCGAAGAACCAGTAATGCATGTAAACAGACTTGTGTGTGCATGTATTCTTGTATCCACACCTCCCCTTAAACAACACATTTTTATATAAAATGTTTTCTTGTGTTAGCAAACAAAAATACCTGTTACAGAGCTGGGGTCTCACTCTGGAGAGGCAAATAACAAAAATAGAAAAAATAAAGAACAACTAGCCCGAGGCTCCTCGACTAGGTAAACATGCAAGAAGAAGGAGTTACACTTTGCCAAGGATGTTTATATTTTGGAGTAAAAAATATTTGAAAAGTATGAGCCTTCTCTAAGAATTGTATTTGAGGGTCCAGAATATAAACAACTGGGATCCCCCAATCAACTCTACTTTTGTAATTTGTTTCTATTTTGCTGACAATGGAGAATTACCCCCCCACACAGCCTACCTAGGCGGGAATTACTCCATTTTAAAAATTGTTAGATTCTAAACACAAACCTTTGTTTCTTCATAGCCTGATTACATGGTGTTGCTTCACACCCTCAATATATTCTATGTGGACAGGAACACAATAACTTATAAACATAAAAAAGAAGGGAAGATTTTGATGTACACACCCAAAATTAAAAGAAACACACACAGACTCACCTACTGGTATTGAAAGACTAAATGAAGATATTCTGTTCACCAAAAGCCCTATCGTTTAGCTGTTACTATTTGGAGCAGAGGCTTGTTTTCCCTCTAAATTTAGCTCTCCCTGCCACGTTATAATCTGCTCGAGTGAAGGTCAGCCTTTATAAGGCACTCACCGCAGCCTTATAAGCAAGGGCACTTGACTAAGAGACTGCTGGCTTTAACCTGGGAAAGTAACAAAGAAAGAGCGCAAAGCCAGTTCTATCAGGCAAATGAACCAAACTTACTTTCATTAGACTGCATTATAATTTACAACTTAAAATCAACTAACTAAAAATACATTAAAAAAAAACAGCGTTTAACAGAATCTTCAAAAACAAATTTGTCTGGGGTATAACTTATACATCATGATTTGACCTCCACTAAAAAAAAACTCTCAGCCCAAGACACACAGACAAAATAAGCTCATGTCCCATCAAAATAGAAAAACTCCATGGTATAGAACATTATTTTAAAAAATTATATGTAAAATGCTAAAAACAAATTTAAGTATTTTACTTGTTATCCAAGAGACTAAATTCCTTAGATATTCCACAAGATAAAAGACCATAAAAATATTAAATGAGCCAATCAATCAAAAATTAGAAAGTAGTTACTCTATTAATGAAATAAACATTTTTGAATAAATTCCTATTTAAGTCCAAATTGAAAGACTTAATTGAAAGGCTTTTAGGTCTAACAGGTAAATGTCCCCCTATTTCACTCTGAATTTTCTAACTGTCCTCATTCCTTTGTAGATTCCATCACATACTCCCAGACAGACTGTGGCCCAGGAGGGGCCATGGGCCAGTAGCACGGATGGGCTGGTGGCAACTGTGGATTGATTCTGTCCATTGTGCAGCCCACCCTGAGTAGACTGCCTGTTTGCATGTTGTCTTGCCTGACAGTCTTTAATTCTCTCATTTTGGGAAAGAATCTGATCTCCCAGAGGGATATGCAGTCTAGTTGCCCCTATACAACTGTCCTCAGCTAGTAATCCAGAGGTTTGGCCTGATAACTCTATTCTTGATGTTCTGACCCCACTCATCTCTGAATTCTGATACCCTGCCTCAGATAACCTGTTACACTACTAACATATGGTCACACATAACAATTACGCTATACAAACAACCTCAACTTTATGAACGGGTATACTCTACAGTGGGGCCACCATCTTTTTCTACTAAGGGCTAGAAAGAAAATATTCCAGGCTCTGTGAGTTGTATGGTTCTATTCCAACTACTCAATTCTGTTGTTACAGCCTGAAACAACCATAGACAACATGGAGACATTTGGCTGTATTTCAAGAAAATTTTATTTACATAACAAGTTGGGAGGTTAGAGTGAGTCCTAGGTCATGGTTTGCCAACCCCATTCTAGAGCCATTGTAACTAGCAGAACTGTCTGAGATGGTGGAAGTGTTCTGACTGCACTGTCTTCTTGTAGCTACTAGACACGTGGCTATGGAGCTCTTGAAATGTGACACAGGGTGACTGAAAAACTGAATGTCTCATTTTATTCCATTTTTGTTCAGTAAAATTAAAATGGAAATTGCCAATGTGGCTAGTGGCTACATTGTTAGGCAACCCAGTTCTGAAGTATTCCTTATTGCCCAAAACTCATAAATTTGATGAAAAAATAAATAAAATAAAAGCCATCCAAAAGTAGGAATTTTTATTTACTATCTTTCTAATAAAGTAGCCCTGAGGAGCATTTTGCCCCAATTTCAAAACCACATGGCTATAGCAGCAAAAGAAGGACCAAGCTCCAAAGTGAACCTCTCTGTGTGGAGTCAAGATTACTGAACACAATGCGCAGGCAGCTCCTAACAACGAAGGGTTATCTACTCCCAAAAGTCCATAGTTCCAAGGCTGGGAAACCCTGCGCTAAGGAGGAACAATGTGGAGCAAAGCAGAAGATGGTGCTTGCTCTCAAGAGTTAAACACTGCACGCACGGCTCTGAACATACCAGAGTAGTAAGCAGGCAGATATTTCCTTGAATGACTTGTTTCTGTTGGCCAAACACTGACGTCAATGTTAAAAAACACAAATTTATCACCGAGGAGCTTGTCACAGCTAAAATCAAAAGTATATTTAGAATACAAAAAAAGTACTTCCCACAGTCTTCGATATTGATTTATGTATTTCCATGTGACTTTAGATACTCTGATATTTAGATGGGGAGTGGAAGAGGCCACAATCTGGGATTTAAAGAGGGAGTAGAAAAAGAGGAAACTGAATACCAGCATGTTTATTTTCAAAGTCATATGTTCCAATGCATCACAAAGTCATATGTTCCAATGCATCACTTTAGGAAAACAAAAAACCTTCTTTGGAGAGGGAAATGTCCTTGAAATTTATTAATCATATTGTAGTCTTAAGCATATAAAAAACAAGATGGTCTCTATATTATTTTACTTTAATTGGCTAATTTAAACTATAAGTACTAATAGCATGTTGGCAAAAAAACCAACACAACAAACAAAAAAACTAACATATTATGAAAAGTATAAAGTAAAAAATAAAGTCCACCTCCAACCTTTCACTCCCAATCTCATGTTCATGGAGTGAGTCCTACTCCATGGAAGTAATAATATGTTTGACCCTTTAACACTGTCTTACGCTTCTTTTAAGAACATGGTTATGCATAAATGATAATAGGTATGCATGTATATGCACAGAAAATGAGTTGAATACTTGTATCAGCCACCCACTATGTACCAACCACATGCTATCAAGCGGTCCCTGAATTTATCAATTGTAACAAATGTACCACTCTATTAGGGGCTGTTGATAATGGGGAAAGTTATGTTTACATGGGGCCAGAGGATATACAGGAAATCTTTGTATCTTCCTCTTAATTTTGCTGTGAACCTAAAACAGTACTAAAAAAGAGTCTTTAAGCAAGTCAGTTTATTAAGGCTAATTTTGGTCAGACACCAAACTGATGGGGGTGCCTATGACTACTCCTTCAAATGGGAAGTTAGGAGATAAGTTATTATGTTAAGGATGATGGAAGTGTGTTCCTCTCTTCTTAGCATTTCAGTCAAGCAGGAGAGGAAAACAGAGTCTTCGGGGGGGGGGGGGGAGGAGAATAACACCCTAGTCTGGTAACTGGTGAGATAATTTGCTTTGGAGCAACTATAAAACATGGCAATGGACCTTCGGGATGCTCAAAGGTGGGGTAGGCAGGTGTCCAAACATTTCCTCACTTGCGAGTCCTCTGAACCAAACCTCTCTTCCCATCTTCCCAGGAGGGGACCTGCTGAAGCCTGTCTAATTTAATTCGAAGGGTTGCACACACCAAAAAGTTACTTACACAAGCCTCTTTCACAAGGAGGAGAACGTGAGATGGATAGGATTCAATGGCACCCAGCACACTGCGAGTAAGGGGCTGTACAACCTGGCACAATTTTGTAGGAGTGGACAGCACAAACTTAAATTAAAAGAGAAAACAACACAAAACAAATAAAAAACAACAACACCCCAAACAGCAAAGCACTACAAACTCTCTCGTGCATACTTTTGGAAATAAATTCAAACACACAGAGAATCAGTCATTTGTATTCATTTACCAAGCCTACATCTGGTATTAGTCAACAGGGATGCAGCAGGGACCCATCAGACGAAGTGCATGGTGCTCACTTTCTAGCAGGTGGAGGTTTGATCCTAGCCCTGCACAAAAAACCTGGCCGTGTGAGTTAGCACGAATCAGTAGTCTCTCTCCAGCATGTTAGAGTACATCACATGATGTCTTGAGGTGCAGTTGTTTATGTTTTCCATGACTGAAAACCATGGACCTAAACCCTGACCCTCATCTCACACTCTAATAAGGCTGAGAGGTCAAGCCACTAGCTTGAGGCCAAGCATTGCATTCCAACGTGGGTGACACAGCAGAGATCAAAGCCAAGAAAGCCCCCTCCCCCTCAGGGGCTCAGGTACCTGGGAGAGTCAGGGCAGATTCTGATCGCCCCAGCCTCCACTCAGTGCACTTCCCCCAAAGCCACCCAATGCTGTTGCAGTGTCTTGGGGAATTATTTAGATGATTCTCCCAGGCAGCTTTCTCATTAGCCCCTAGATTTTAGGGTTTAGAGTTAGAGTAAAGCACAAATACTAATTTTAAAGTCTGTCCAGCACCTGGATAAACTGAGTCAGCATATTTTTTCTACAAGACTGTTAAAAAAAAAAGAAGAACACAGAAGTCTTTAATGAGAGTACTGAACAAAAATCCTGCCCCTTAGGGACGCGTAAATAGTAGGAAATTTGTGGCACCACGGCTTCTAGTACTGCAGGAGCCAGTTATCACACTGCTTCCTCCCGCAGCCCAGCTTGAACAAAAACACAATCTTCACACTCCTGAGCTCGAACGCTGCATCCCTTTCCTTTAGCCAGCAGCTTCCTCTGCACCATCACCTTGGGGTTCTCCTTCCTGTTTATAATAACCTCATTCTATTACCATGCAGACTGAGAAAAACATATGTCAGGTTTCTTTCCCCCCTTAGAAATGATCACAAATCCAGGAAGCCATCGAGGTTAGTTTGGAAAGTATTAAAGTCCTTTGTGTGAATATACAAAAAGAGGGTAAGGGAATATCATCAAACCGCACAGCCCCTGGTGGCTCAGGACAGTCTCCACAGTGCAGAGAGTTAGCATTCCTTATTGTTTCCACCTCTGCCCAGTGGTTTTGTTGAGATTTAGTCAGAAGTCCTCGAAAATAACAGTACACCCCAACTGTTGTTTAAGTCTTCCTCCAACGTAAAAATAAGCTGACATATGAAAAGACATCGTTGTACATCTTTCACAGACCTAAGTAATTACTGTTTTCCTACTGAAATATTATATCCATAAGAGAATTTAAGAGAGCCAAAGGATTAGTCACCAAAATTAGTATGGGTGTATTATTCGTCCTTATATGGAACCATTTCCTTTCTTTTTTGTTTATATGTTTCCTTATATGTTTCCTTTCTTTTTTGACACAAACTAAAAAAAAGATACACCTGATATTTAAAATCAAGAAAGAATAATGAGAGCACTGTCTCCTTGGCATTTTCCAAAAGAATGGTTCATTCAGTGAGTTACCTAAACCTTTATTTTCAAAGTTAGATAGATAACAAATATGACCATCAGAACATTTCTTGGCGTTCTTCACTTAACACATGCCAAAGTTAGAACAGGCAAGATCATCCCACTTGGCATTTCACTGCCCAAAAGGTATTTGTTAGAGACCTTTGGCCTCAATACAGACATTGGAGTGAGCTAACAATGAAAAGTATTGTTGTGTTGACTCTGCTAATCTTGGTAGATTTTGTATTTTAAAAAGCTAGAAATTCTTTGAAATCATCATGTGTTTTTCCCCCTAAAGGGTACAAAGAAAAAATGCTGTGGAAACTCTCAATGACAACCACAATCCTGCATTAAAGTGATTTGTGTTAATCCGATTATTAAATCCCTGAGTTGTATCTCTCAGGTTTAACTGCTTCAGCAATGTCTTTATTACACTTACGACAAAAGTAGAAGGAAAAATAAAAAAAGGAAGTCCAACTGGATAAAAATCAAATTAAGAGAATAATGAGTTCAGAAATTCCTTTAAGATGTAGTAGATCAGGTTCCATGTCTGCATATTTACTCAGACATTTCACTTGCAAAATAAACATCACAAAGAATTTCCTCCTCATTTTCTTTTCTAGCGGTTTTGGCTATTTATATACCAGCTATTTTTGGATAATTTCAAATCATTTTGGACAAAATATTCTAGTAAGTATATGTTTTTCTCTTCCATTGTTTCTTTTTCTGTCCATTACCAACTTTCCTACTTCCACCAATTCTGAAGATACTGGTTTGTAATACCCAATTTAGCCATGTAACGTCACATTTTATACATTACTTGAGAACAAGAGCATACCATCTCAGGGTTCTTTAAAATATACTCTATCATGTTTATGATTTTTAAAGTTGACATACTGAGGAAAGCATACCTTTGAATGAAATCATTTCTAGTTCCAGTATGGTTGGCCATAAAATTACCACTAATGTTTATATTTTAAAATATTTTTAAATATTTATATTACTTTATAGTTCTCTTTGGGGGGGGGTGTTCTTCCTTTATTTTATTACTAGGGGCCCGGTGCACAAAAATTTGTGCACTGGGGGTGGGGGTCCCTCAGCCCGGCCTGTGCCCTCTTGCAGTCTGGGACACCTCGGGGGGATGTCCACCTGCTGGCATGCCTGGCCAGCCTGGGTAAGGGGCTGAGAGCCATTTTCAGGGCTGCCCACAGCCCCTTCAGGGTTCGTGCACTGGAGGGTGGGAAGGCTGGTGAGTGCAGGCCTGGACGTTTCCCACCGGAGGGCCCACAACTGCACACACCTGGTGGGCCCACACCACTGAGGGGACACACCTGGCGCAGAGCTGGGTGGCAAGCCAGGGGCGGATGCTGGTGCAGAATCCCTCGGTGGGGCCCTGCTGCTGAGTAAACACACCCGGGGTGGAGCTGGGCAGTGGACTGGCTTCGGATTCTCTGCACTGTGCAGCAGACTCTCCCACACGCCCTGTGGAGGCCCCTGGGGGGTGGATGAAGGTAGCGGACCCTGGATGGGTGTTCCTGGACACCCTGCGGAGGCCCCCAGGGCAGAGCCAGGCAGTGGACTCAGGACAGGTGTTCCTGGATGTCCCGCAGAGGCCCCTGGGGGGCAAAGCCAGGCAGCAGACCCAGGACGGCTGCTCCTGCACACCCTGCAGAGGCCCTGTGCTCCTGCATGCCCCGGGGAGGCCCCCAGGGGGTGGAGCCAGGCAGTGGACCCAGGACAGCTGCTCCTGGATGCCCCGAGGAGACCCCAGGCCAGACCCCCCCACCCCACTGAGCTGACACACCTGGCACAGCTATGCCGGCCGTGGAGGCTCCCAGTGCAGAGCCGCCCTGCCAGCCTCCATCTTGGCTGGGTTAATTTGCATACAGCCACTCTGATTGGCTGGTGGCTGTGGCTGTGAGCAGAGGCTCAGCCAGCCTAGGCAGGCAGTTGCAACAGTTTGCTCTAGTTCCATGGCTATTGCTCTAGTTCCATGGCTGTTGGCCTCCATCTTGGCTGGGTTAATTTGCATACAGCCGCTCTGATTGGCTGGTGGTAACGGTCAAATTTGCATGTTTCTCTTTTATTATAGAAGATTGTTTTAATTTTTTTTAAAAATTCTTCATTGTTTTGAGGAGGAAGGCTGGTTCTGCAAGGCCATTAAACCAAATAAAGCCCTGTCCCCTGGTAGGTAAGGTGAGGGAGCCTTGTTTTTGAGCCCTGTATCTGGGGGAAGGGTAGATGAAAAGAATTCTCCCTTCAGGGCCTTGGGGGGAGGGAGTATATTTGCAAATCAATGAACTCGAGGGGCACTTATAAAGCAAGGTTCTGGAGTGCTACCCCCACTCTGATTTGGATTAATCCCAGAGTCCGCGCGTGTATTAAAGCTGTGATTTCTCCACCTCTTCAAAGCATCGCTTAGTTTTTGTGGTCTTTCTGCAACAGTTTAAAGTATTACTGTTCTCCCTTTAATGTTCTTCACTTTCTGCCTTGCCTGTCCTAATTCACCAATCCTTCCAGATTCCCTTCAAAATTTCACTTCCTCCAGGAATCAGCCCTTCCACTGGGCTCCCCACCCTTGTGTCTGCAGTGCTTTGGTTGGGGACTGAAGAAGGTCCTGTGGATGAGGGGCTGTTGCAGCAGAGAAGGATCTGAGTAAAATTTGATATGCAGAAATGGGCGGAGGAGGGCATTCCAGGAGCAAGAAGTAGGGTGGGTGGGTAGAAGAGTAACAACATAGTTGAAATTAGAGCTGAAAGATTGGCAGGAGCCAGACAGCCACTTAAACATGCCAAGGTAAGTCCTTAAAGGTGCCTACGCTCAGGGCTGATCTAACAGGGCAGAGCTGTAGGATTACCTTGGTCCAGTGGTTCTCAACCTTCTGACCCTTTAAATACAGTTCCTCATGTTGTGACCCAACCATAAAATTATTTTCATTGTTATTTCATAACTGTAATGTTGCTACTGTTATGAATCGTAATGTAAATATCTGATATGCAGGATGGGCTTACGACCCCTGTGAAAGGGTCGTTTGACTGCCAAAGGGGTCTCGGTTGAGAACCGCTGTCTTAGTCCCTATGTTTTCAGGGACTGGTCTGTCTCCAGGAGGATAGTCTAAACCTCTAGAGGACAAAAACCAGTGAAATCCTTTGTGACTCACTGACTATAATAGAGGCATAAGTTCCTTATTAATGTAAAAAATAATGTCAATCTCGAGCCATAATTACTAGAATTATGTGTTCATGAGAGTCTCTCTTTACTTTCATATATTTTCCAACTGCAAAAATAAAATTGGCCCTAAAAATAACAATTCTTTTTTATATAACATTTATAGTCCAAAGGGTATCCTCAAGGGTCTCAAAGTTACCCTGCAAATTTGGTTAACACCCCTGTTTTAAAGATGAAGAAACTGAAAGCAAGAGATTGCCTTGGAAAATAAATCTCACCCTGGAGGTTGGAGCCTTGCTTTTCTCAATTCCCCGGTGTGCTTGACTGTCTCCCAGGGACCATCCATAACCATTTCCCACTTGGTCAGAAGAGGCTACTTAATGGGAATGCTTTACTCTACCAATCAACACACCAGGGAAAGATTTTACTCAGAGGCGGATGAATGCAGGTTTTGGGGCTGCTTTGTCTGCGGACTCTAACATAATCTCACCACAGATAACCAATTGACAAGAGCTATAAGCTCCCATCTTCTAGGGTAAATGTATTCATTGGGAAGGTGAACGCTACCTTTTCCCTCCTGTTGCAGATATAGCTTCCTACTCCTAATTATTGGAACAGTTCTATTATACTCAGAGACAAGGGGCACCCACCTGGAGTTTTAAATTCCACAGTGAGATATTCTATATAATAAAGAGCTAATATGCTAATTAGACCGAACAGCCAGATGACCTTCAGGATAAAGCTGGGGCTGCAAGGGCTGAGCCCCTTGCACGAATTTCGTGCATCGGGCCTCTAGTCTAATACAAAAACATGAGTCTAAACTGGATTCATACTAATGTGTGCTTCAACCTCACCTGGCAGTGACGCTGGATTGGCTATTACCCTTAGATATCATGAAGACTTGACTCTGAAGCTTAATATTGTCTTTAAACACCCTTGAAACAAAGCCTAGGAAGGCATGTTATAAATGATACACAAATTTTACATGTTGGCATTTGGGAACATTGACATTCATTAAGTTGGAAACCTAATAAAAGAAGCTTAAATATCAACAAGTGTATGCTATGAAGCTGTAAAAATCCAGAAAATGGGTGACAAAGTAAGCATTTAGTCAAGCAAGCCCCGAGTAAGAATCTAACGGGCACACTGTTGTGAATTTGGCCCTGGTTTTCCTATATTAATATACTTATCCTAACAATGCGGATATTACTCACAACCATGGTGGTGCACCTTTTGTTTTTCTTTGGAAATGCCTTCTGACTTGGTTTATGAGGCACAGAAGAAAATCAGTATCTCCACTTCATTCACATCTTGATTTTTCTTAGTTAAGCGAAACACAGTTACAACCCTTGTTCAGACTTGTCTGAGAATTACTTTGTCAGTTTCCAAAAAGGATTAGCTTCCAGTCAGATATTTATCTGCCTGTGACCAAGCACTGAGTAATGCCACCGACTTTTGTTTTGTGGAGAAGTTAAGACGTAATATAAACAGTTTATAGAAATGCATTGTTCACAAGACAGTCTCTGGTAGATTTAGGTGTAACTGTTTTCACATTTAAATGAATAATTGCATAAGCTAAACCTCAAGTATAAAGAGTGTTTGCATTCAAATTACTTTCTTATGCTTTGTTAAAAAACCACAACAACAATTTTTCAGAGGCTGTAATACTTCCAAATTTTACTCTAAAAACTTCATTATGGAAAATTTCAGCCATATCCAAAAGTAGAGAGAGCAACAGAATGAAGTCAATGTATTCATTGCCCAGCTTCCATCATGGTCAATGGTGTCTCATTTGCTAGTATTCTCTTACTCAGTCCCTGTCTCCCACTGTCACAGAATTATATTGAAGCAAATCTCAGATGTCATATCATTCCCTCCTTAAATAATTCAGTACATATTTTAAGAGACAGGGAATCTTTTAAAAATATAACCATATTATTTTCACACCTAAAGGAAAGTAAAATTCTTTAATATCATCAAATATCCAATCACTCAAGAAATACACCCAAATCTAAGAAACTCAAATGTCAAGGAAAAACATTATTTCAAAAGATATAATACTCAAAAATGAGCGAGCTATTCCCCTTCAAGAAAAAGGGAACAGCATTCTCCTGCAGCAGAGAGCTGGAGGTCAGGGGCTACAGTGGGGAATCCAAGAATGGTATGTACAATTTGTAACATGCATATGAAACATTTTTTTCTTGGTTGATAGCATTCATCAGAATGTCAAACAGCCTGAGACTGAAAACATTTTAAAAAAACTTCTGCCCCTGGTTATGATTGTGTGACTGTGCCAGTCACTTCACTGTGCCTGTAAGAATTAGTCAGATAGGGAAACAAATGCATCTAAAATAACTTCGAGATCAAACTGAATTCAACTCAGCATTTACTGAGCATACAGTAGATGCAAGACAATGGGTTACGCTCTTGATAAACAAAGGTAAATAAGTTCTAGTGAATTTACAGTCCAGAAGGAAAGGGGACTCAACAGGTGAATACAGCTATAATAGAATGTCATAAAAAAGGTGCCTGCTGTAGGTATACTCATGGGGATCCAAATGAAAAGGCAACGATGACTTGTGGCGGGGAGGACGACGACCAGGGGTCATGAGACAGAAGAGAGTTGTAGAAGATGTCAAGATCTGTACCATCAACTCCTGTCTGAAGACCTTCCTTGTGCCCCTCGCTGAGACATGCACAAATGTGTTCTGTACCCCTCACTGGGCAGGGTGGGAGAGGTGATTATGAAACTGCGGAGAAGAGGTTACATGGAAGTAGTATTTAGAAATTGAACAATTCTTTAGATCTGGAGAGGAGAGACTCCATGAAGAGGGAAGGGAAGCATTCCAGGAAGAGAAAAGCAGGAACAAATGAGTGGAAATTACTGGCATGTCAGAGAACCAGCAGTGTGGTGACCTTCCAGCAGAGTGTGTGGGTGGGGCTGGCTGACTGGAAATGCCTGCTGGGACCAGAAGCTGGAGCCTTCCAGACCCGAACTGAGCCTATATTCTGTGCCCAGAGAAAAGCCATCCGCACGGTTTAACTGAACTAGTTCTGTCTTTACAGAGTATGTCTCACCCTCGGGTGGATGGGTGCCCAAAGTTTACTGAACTGGTGGTGCCCTGAATTAGCTGGATGGGGTGAGGTGAGAGAGAAGGAGGCTATTCAGGAATCAACTGCAATGAGCTAGGAGAGGTCCAGAGTGACAGTTGTAGAAAAGAGATGAGTGGACATTTCAGAAATTTTAGAAATCATTATTTTTAAAAAGTGAAAAAAGAAACATAAGCAAGACCAAAGCATCATAAAAATTCTATTACTTAGTGTAGAACAGGGTTCGTATGATCCCATTTCTGGAAAGAAAAAAAAAGCTATAAGCACAAAATATCATAGGAAGGATATGAAAGAGACAGATACCACTGGTTGCAGGGCATGGAAACAGGATTGGAAGAGGAAGGAGAGACTTGTCTCTTTGGTAGGCTGGACCACATGACTACCTATTGTCTAGTTAGAAGAATATGTAATCTTCCTTACTGTCAACCATACAAGCAGAACATTGGAAAAAGAGAAAAGGTTTGAGAGACAAGGGAGAGGTTCCATTCTAGCGCTGACTCTTCCTAACGGTGGGGCGTGGACAAACTAATTTCTTTTATTTTCGCAGAAATAGAGATAATATTGGCTAATTCCTGGCTCACTGTAACATTTTCATTAATTAAAAGAATCCTACACAAAGCATCTGGTACAATACCTGGTACAGACTAAATAGTCATTAAGTAGCAGCTATTTTATTATCAACAAAATTTCCTTGATAGGAATATATTCTTAGAATAAAAGTTCCTTGATCTAGTTTCAGGTGTGCTCATTAGCTAATCTTATTCCTACATTAAAAATTTACGTTGTACAAAACGACTAATGTAACCCATCTGATGAGCACTATCCATTACACATCTGTTTCTAGAAATTTAAACTTAATATTATTTTTCTGCATTTCTACCTAGAGGTCAGTTTTTGTCTTTAAATGCTACTGACTCTGTATTTACTGAAGTCATGTATGCACAGAGGACTACTAAATACAAACTAGATGCCACAGGGCTCCAAGAAAGAATAGTAAGTCGCTGCCCTCTAAGAACTGACAACCTTAGTGAGACAAACAGGTGTGACCTTCAAATAACCATGTCCCAGATCTGGCAGAAGAGATGGAAATAGTGGTAATGAAGCACCCAATTCTGGCCATGCATTTGCTGTAAGATGTCAAGTCACATGTTAGAAGTTCACTCTGCAAACATTTTTTTTTTTTTTTAGGTGGGATTCTTCTGCATGATACTATGGTTAAAGTCAACTGAGACTGTGGCAGTAACAGCATCCTAAGTGTTACAAAATAGTGGTCACTCTCACAAGTCTTACTACACATTGTTTGAACAGTCACATCATTATTAAAGCATCATCAAACAAAAGTTTCTTTGTTATAGACTGAGATGAATAATTTCAAACCATTTTCATGGGAGATGTTCTGGCTCAGATTTGCCCCAGCCTGTAAAATGAAGAAGCCTTGGCAAAGAAAATAGCTGGGATTTAAGAAATATTTTTGTTAAAGGCAGGAAATAAGGATAGAAACATCTTCCAGGATTTCGGAAGGGTTGGCGAATGCTTCAATAAACAAACAAACAAATAAACAAATAAAGGTGTAAGGCCAGAGGAAAATGCATTTCACTTCATATGCAGCACTGTGCAGAGAAAGAACGGTGGGGATGTATAACAAAAGCCATTCAGATCACTATTCAAATATTTCTCTTTGCAGCAGATGGGTCTTGAGAGAAACGCCAATACCAGGCTGCAGAGAAAACAGCGGCAGAACACACACACTAATTTCTAGAGCTCGTACTGATGCTGGAGATGTGACGGATGGGCGCCCCGGCAGGATGACCGGGTTCATGCTAGCGAGCTGGTCTTGCTCCTGAGCCACCGGAAGGCACACAGGCGCAGGTGCCCCCAGCTCCCCTGCGCTCGAAGCCCCAGGCTGCACATGACAGCGGAAGCCTGGGTTAGAGAGGCTCATCTACAGCTATGCACAGGCGGCAACTCCGATCCAACCTCCGTCCTCTTCCCCTCCCCTCCCCAATTCCATTAAACCTCAGGATCAGAGTTACAAAGAGCCGGGCAGCTCCAGCGCAGCGCCGGGGCCCGTCCTCCCCGCCCCCAGGCCCCCTCCCCTCCGAGGAGCATCAGGGCCGTGTACGTTGCTCCCAAACATCCTTCGCGGGCTCCGCAGGGCGGACCGGACCCGGTTGTCGCCTACAGCATCCGCGGCGGCCATAGGAGGTGACAAGTGGCGTGCGGCGGTGGCCGTGAGGGGGACGCTTGCCCAAGGGTAACCACCTTCTCCCGCCCCAGCCCACCCCTCGCTCCCAGCTCAGCGCCGGCCTCCGGAATCCGCATCTGGCGGCGCCACGCACGAGACGATGCGCACCCCGCCACTTCCACCGCGTGGCGGGCCCCCACCCCTTCGCGGTCCCAGGGTCTCCCCGCGCGGCGGTCTTCGCTCCGAGGCACGGATACACGGGCAGCGAGGTGGAAGGGGCGGAGGAGACGCTCCCCCACCGAGCAGCAGGAAGCCGCCGCAGCAGGCACATGCTTCCTCCCGGCCCCAGGGGAAGCCCCCCGGGGGGAGGGGGGCGGCGACCGCAGTTCCCGCAGCCTCTCCCGCTCCCCCTGCCCCACCTGGGTTGCTCCTCACCTGTCCACGAAGGTAGCGGCGACGCGCGAGGCTGGCAGCTGCGGCGATTCCGGCAGCGGCAGGGGCAGCGGCAGCAGCACTGGTGGCGGCAGACAATGGAGGAGTGAAGGACGGACACATTGACATAGACACACAGAGCCCGGCGCAGCCCCGCCTCCCGCCCCGCCCCGCCCCGCCTCCCAGCCCGCCCCTGGCTGGGGCCGCACCACTTCTTAGGTAATGGAGGGAGGGTAGCGAGAGCCAGACACCTCTGCACGCCCCCATGCTGCCACTGCCGGACACAGGACTTAGAGATGGAGGATTTAAATATTGCGTGTTTCTAAAGGCGTGAGGCGGACAGGTTGGAGGGCGGGAAACGTGTGAGAAGCATTTAACTCCCCCCCCTGGTTTTTGCCACTTGGTTTCGTCTTCCCTGGCTCCTCCAATGGGAGCCTTTGGATGCCGCCTCCGGAAGCTCCTCCCACTAGCTGGGCCAATAACGCGCCCGGGGGGGCGGTGCCTGCGCTGGGCCTGCGGAACCGCCCCCCGGCTCGCCGGAGCTCGCCGGCTGCCCGCCTGCCCGCGGGAGAGGGGAGAGACTTCGAACGCTCCCGGGTGTTCCGGTCTCGCGCTGCCCCGCCGCGGCCAGCGTCCCTCACGCAGGCACCGCGTTTCCTTTCCACGCTCGCCGAGAAACACAGTAACCTCCAAGCTGGCGGGCGCGATGGTTCACATAAAGAAAGGCGAGCTGACCCAGGAGGAGAAGGCGCTGCTGGAAGTCATCGGAAAAGGTACGGGTGCTGGGCTGCGACGGAGGCGCCGCCGGCCCGGCCCGCAGGCGTGGCGGAGCCCGGGCCCAGCTGGCCCCGGGCTGCGGTGCTGCGAGGGCCGGGAAACAGCGTTTCTCCCTTCCATGTGTGGCGGGTTGTGGGAGCGGAGAGGTGGGGCGGGGCCAGCGCTGCTGGGACGGGAGCGGAGGTGGCAGAGGCCCGTCCCCGGCGTCAGCTTTGGGAAAGGCGCACACGTCGGGCCCCAGCTCCGTGACCACGAGCCGCCCCGGGGCGTGGGTTCCAGGGCGTTCATTGTCCCAAAGGGCTTGTGGCCGCGGTCCTTCTGGCGACGTGGCCTGGGGGTCGCAGGTTCTCGGGCTGGAGCCCTAAGGGCCGTTCCGACTTCCGGAGGCCGAACGCTCGGGATTCCCAGGCTGCCCCCGCCCCGCGCGAGGGGTGGGGGAGGGGGCTCGGGAGAGAAGGGTTCTTTGCTCGGGCACTAAACTAGTTGTGCAAGTTGCCCCTGTGAGGCGTCTGCGTGCAGGGCCGCCCTGGCTTCCTTCTGGGAGCCCCCGCCGCTGCAGGAACCCTAAGCGGGGCGGGGCGGGGCGGGGCGGCGCGAGGCCGGGCGCCCCCACCTCCGAACGCACTCTGTGTGGCCGCGGCCTTCCAGGCGCTCTTCCGCGCTTCCCGTTCCACTCCCGCGACCCGTGTCCCGCTTCCGCCGCTCGGTGTCGTGGGGAGGGAGACGCAGGCCCGCGGAACGACCTGGAAGCCATGTGTCCCCCCTCATTCGCACGTGGATGTCCCAGAGGAGTTCCCTGCTGAGTCCCGTTACCTGGCAGGTGACATCCGCCTGACGGTGTGTCTTCTGCACGCTCGCTCGCGGCGCCGGGAGGGGGGGCGGTGCGTGAGGCTGCGGGCTTAGTTCATGGGGCTTTGAGCTCAAGGATGAGCAAGCCGCCTGTGTCCCCCCCGGCAGAGAGACCAGTCACGGGAGCATCAAGGCTTCCCAGTGTCCATCCTTCTCTTTCTAAGTGGCCAGGTTCAAATCTGGTTCCCAGAGAGTATGGCAAATTATTCTTGTTACTGACAAGGACAGTCTAAACGTGAGAGATGAGAGAGAGAGAGAGCGGATTTGAACTGAAGAGGTGCCGATGAGATGAGCCCACGCCATGGAATCTCAATTTTAAGGCAGTCACAGCTGTATTTATAGTACGTGTTCTTTGCCCAGGGTGGTGGGACGTGGAGCTGGTGTTTTTGGTTTTGCGAGCCTCCCCCTGACCTATTTGGCACTGCAGCCTTTCTGTTGTGCCTGCCTCTGGGTACTTTCTCTGGGTACTTGCCTTTGTGCTCCGGGACTCAGTCCAGCAAACATGTGGGTTCCAGCTATGTGCCAGGTACAGTGCTGGTGTGAAGGAGATAAAGGATCCACTCACGATCCACCGGGGATGCACATTAAAAAAATATATATATTTTATTGATTTCTTACAGAGAGGAAGGGAGAGAGATAGAAACATCGATGAGAGAGAAACGTCAATCAGCTTCCTCCTGCACACCTCCTACTGGGGATGTGCACGCAACCAAGGTACATGCCCTTGACTGGAACCCAACCAGGACCCTTCAGTCCGGAGGCCAACGCTCTATCCACTGAGCCGCACCAGTTAGGGCCACATTTTGTTTTTAAGCGACCCAGAGCCATCACTTCTCTTCGAAGTCTAATCAACTGAGCAGTTTTATAAAGTGGGTCTCCGAGCAGGGCAGGTGGTGGTGGTGGGGGTCCTTGGATATATTCTTAGGTGCTCACTAGTTTTTATTTTAAAGGTTAAATAAGAGAGAATACATGTGACTGTGACGGAGTGAGTACTGTGCTATTGGCGCCCGTGCCTCCAGTTGCACCAGTGCGCGGACCTGTTTCACTGATTCTATTGGCCCAAGCGGCTGAGAAAAGAACAGAGATGGACTTAGTGATGCATTCTTAATGGGGAATATAAGAAAACAACAATGACTGAATGTTAGTATGAGTCAGGCATAATTATTTACACTTTACATATGTTAATGCATGTAATCATCAGGAGGTAGGAATTATTTCAAAACTATAAAATTATAAGAGGCAGCATGGGAAGGTGGTTAACTATGAATCTTATTTCAATCACTGGCAGGTCATGTGGTCTCCAGCAAGTTACTGATTTTGAGCTTCAGGTTCTCCAACCTGTGAAAAATGGTACTCAACCTCACAATGTTATTGTGAGGATGAAATGAGTTAGTATGTGTGAAGGATTTAAAATACTATTCTTGTTGGGAGTTATTATGATAATATGATAATCTGCACTTTCTAGACAAGAAAACCAGGAACTGAGAAATTAGGTAACTTGCCCCATGTCATATAGGTAATAAGTGGCCAAACAGAAGTATAATATGGCCCGTAGTCCTAGAAATATGTGGGACTTGAAAACAAACTAAATAGAAAATGAAACCAGCACCATAACAAACCATACCACATTCACTTTGAGAGACAATTTAATTTAAGCAAAATATTATAATCTGTCAAGTTAATTTAAATGTTACTGATTTTATAGTTTTAAGCGCATTTAATTTACAAAATATTTTTTTGGTTCACAGTTGAATAAAGGTCATAAGTAAAATTTATATTTGTATTCATTAAAAGCATTTTTAAAGGAGGTAGGTGTTTTTAATTTTTCCCCCCTTCACTACATTTCTCAACTTTGAGAATCGCTAGATTAGTCAGTACTAGCACTTGGAGCTAACAATACATTTTTAGCCAAGTGTGACCTATCATCTTGGTCTTTGTGAAATAAACGCCTCCAATTTTTGAGTGTCTTCCTTCTGTCAGTCGCTGCCTCCAGAAGTTAAGCAGACTGTAAGTGGGACTTACAGTCAAGAATACCATGCAGTGCCTCTGGACACTCCTAGAACAACTTCTGAGTGAATTCACATGCTAGGTGTTCTGCAGACTGTTAACATGCCTAGAAGTTCATACCCATTTACATCATGGCTAGTGACAGCATCCATTTTGCAACATTTAAGAAGAGAAAATTAAAATCACTGAAGAGCACTAAACTGGCTTATAACTTGTAGATTGACCCATTCTTCTAACTTCTGATATTCTTTTTCTTAAGCACTGAGGAAGCACTGTTTTTTCATGACTTATGTAAAAGTAGCTATGAAACAAGCGTGGATAATAAGGTTTACTCTACCAGTTTTATTGAGGTATGATAAATGCTGCTCATTTAACGGGTACACATTGTGTAATCAGTTTTTGACTTACATATACATCCATGAAACCATTACAGTCCAGATAATGAACAGTTCCATCACCACACAAGGTTCTTTAAACCTTTTTATAATCTCACTTCCTCTACTACTGTCTCCAGCAACCACTGATAGGTTTCTGTCTCTCTCTACTGATTACATTTTTCTACTCTAGAATTTTATATAAGTGGAACCATACAGTAAATTATTCCCTTTTTTCATGACTTCTTTCACGTACCATCATAATTTTGAGGGTCATCTATGCTGTGCCAATAGTCTGTTTCTTATTCCTTCTTATATTTTCATTGTATGGATATACAGCTATTTGCTTATCTGTTCACTTTGGTGGACAATTTCAGTTCCCAGTTTTGGACTATTAAAGGAAGATCCTGCAATAAGTTCCTATGATGAGAATAATATTATTTCTAGTATCTTTATGGATTAGAAAGATTCAGGTCTTCTAATAATTATAGTATAGAGTTCAAAGAAAACATTAACAAATATATAGTTACCATTAACTCAATGACTGAACAGGTTATGAAACCTCTGTGGGCTTTATTGTCCTCATTTATAAAACACGTAGGGGCTTGGTGCCCAAATATTTGTGCACTCAGGGGGTCCCTCAGCCCAGCCTGTGGCCTCTTGCAGTATGGGACCCCTTAGGGGATGTCCACCTGCTGGCATGCCTGGCCAGTCTGAGTGAGGGGTTGATGCTGTTTGCAGGCTGGCCCTCACCCCATGGGAGTGTGGCCAGCCTGGGTGAGGGGCTGAGGACTGTTTTCAGGCTGCCCACAGCCCCTTCATGGAACAGGTCCCTACTGGGGTGCCTGGCCAGCTTGGGTGAGGGGCTGAGGGCCGTTTTCAGACTGGCCACAGCCCCTTCACAGTGGGGTCCTGCTGGGGTGCCCGCCCAGCCTGGATGAGGGGCTGATGGCTGTTTGCAGGCTGGCCACAGTCCCTTCAAGGTGGGTGTCCCCCACTCTGGGGTGTCTGGCCAGCCTGGTGAGGGGCCGATGGCTGTTTACAGGCTGGCCACAGCTCCCATTGACCCAATGTCCCAGTGAGGCTGGCTGGAATCAGGTTCCTGGGGTTTATTTATCTTCTATAATTGAAACTTTGTTGCCTTGAGTGGAAGGCCACAGCCAGCCTAGGTAGGCAGTTTCCTCCATCCCTGGTGAAACAAAGCCTCCTGTTTGCTTCAGCTCTGTGACTTCTATAATTGAAACTTTGTTGCCTTGAACGTCCTAGGCAGGCAGTTTCCTCCATCGCTGATGCAACGGAAGCCTCCTGTTTGCTCTAGCTCCTTGGCTGCCAGCTGCCATCTTGGCTGGATTAATTTGCATACAGTCACTCTGATTGGCTTGGTGGGGGCGTGGTTTGGCTGGTGGGGGTGGTTTAGCTGTAGTGGAGTGAGGGTCAATTTGCATATTACTCTCTTATTAGATTAGCCTAGGGGACTGGTGCACAAAATTCATGCATGTGTAGGTGGGCTAGGGGGAGGGCAGGCGGGGAGGTTCCTCAGCTTGCACCCTATCCAATTCGGGAGCCCTCAGGAGATTTGCTATTGATGGCCTGGGCCCACTCCATGTGGTTCTGTGTTCTCTGCTGGGCCTGTCTGCTCCACACCATGGGGATGGGCAAACAGGTCCTGCTGGGTGCCTCCTGCAGGGTCCCCGATGGCTCTGGCTTACTGCACCCCCTTGTCTCCTCATCTGCAGCCACTGCCCTGGCTGGCTACCGCCTGTGGGGGTCCCCATCACTGGCTCCCCCTCTTCCACAGCCGGTGCCCAGCAGGCCCTGCTTGGTGCTGCCTGCGGTCTGATTGCCTGGGCTCCTATTGCCAGCATCCTGCCCCACCACTATGGGCGCCGTCATTTTTGTCCTGGAGTGACAGTTAATTTGCATATTACTCTTTTATTAGATAGGATAGCACTTTAGATAGTTTGATTTTTAAGCAGTGATCCATAATCCCAATTTAAGGCCATTTTATTACAAAGCCTAAAATAGATACTAGTATGAGAACTTTTAGAAAAGACACACTTAAATAAATTTAATGTTTCAAAAATATGTTATAATTAGAAGTCTCTACTTTTAAAATAAATTTATAGCTACACATCTATAATTAAATCTAAATGCATGTATTTTTTTAAAAATTTAGACACCAAATATTTTTACATGATTTTACTATATAAACACATTATAGCAACTAATAAGACAAATAGTATTTTAATTACCTGATTTGAATAGTAGAATACTTAAAACATCTCTTTTGGGGATTTCACTGAATGACTAAACACCATACTTACCCAAATCTCATGGTTATCTGATGGATTGCTAGAAACAGAAATGTCTGAAGTTTTTTTCTTTTTCTCCCTTTTTGTACTACATATGCTTGCATTCAGTAAGAGATCAATGGTTCCAATCTAGATTAAGGTGACCAGATTTTAACATTGGTAAAGTGGGACACCATTGACCGCTTGGCCGCCGAAAACCGTATCTTCCCTTCCCGTTCTCCTGCCGTTCCCTAACTTGTCGTGCATTCTTTCCAAAAATCGAGACTTTTTAAAAACCCGGCGGGACATGGGACAAATTGTTAAAAATTGGGACTGCCCCGCCAACAGTGGGACATCTGGTCACCTTAATCTAGATATTAGAAGTGAATTGTGCTGCTCTGCATACAAGATAACAAGAGCATCTAGATCAAGCATGTCAAACTCAAAGGCTAATGGGCCAGATAAACAAGGCATGTGACCTGTGGGCCACGAGTTTGACATGCTTGATTTATATGCTATACACTGAGAATGTATCTAGGCCAGGCATTAGGACAAGACCTTCATCCTCTGAACCCTATGGGATGGCTCCTATCTACTTCACAGATGAGGACACTGAGGGCTTCACAGGACTTGTTCAATTTCACAGTATTCCTGTGGCGTGATAGAAAGAGAGGGCAATAACAGCGAAAATGTCTCTATTCGCTCCATCTCTTCTCTGCTAAAATGCTAGCCTATCAGATAAGTTGATCAGTCTCACCCTAATGAGGCAGATTGGGTTGTGTTTTCTTCTTTGGTTGAGCAACTTGGAAAATTTATCAAAAGGAAAACAAATCATTAAACATTACTTTCATCAATTATAAGTCTGTTAATTTTTGTCTCCATCGAAGATAATTGTTGGCTCATTTCATATCTCCCTTATAATAATACTAGGGGCCCTCGGGGTGGAGGGAGTCCCTCAGCCCGGCCTGTGCCCTCTCACAGTCTGGAACCCCTCAGTGGATATCCTATGATGGCCCCAGTCTGCCAGGCGCCTTCTGTGTGTGTGTGTGTGTGTGTGTGTGTGTGTGTGTGTGTGTGTCACCACTGGGGACCTGCCCCCAGCTGCATCTGAGGCTCGGAGCAGTCCTCCTGTGTGTGTCTACCTGCTGGGGGCCTGCCCCCAGGCACACCGTGGAGGCTTGGAGCAGGCACCCCCTCTATGTTGATCTCTCAAACTCTTGCCCTCCCCTGCATGTTGTTCTCTTTGTTGAGCTGTGGCCAGGGCTGGGTGCTGCCTGCCTCCCAAGCTTGCCTACTGCCCATCTTCCTCCAGCCACCAGAAAGCAGGGAAAACCCCGCCTCGTGGTCAGGCCAGCCTTTTCCTGCTCCCTGATCCCCGGAAGGGACCTGGGAAGCCGCCAAGCAGGCCGCCGACTCTTTTCCACTCACCCGTCCCCTGCTGCCTTCCTTTCCCACTTCCTGGTGCCGCCAGGGGGTCTGGGGAGCTGCCAAGCAGGACCCCAGCTCCTGCAGCCTTGCTTTCCCGCTCCCCGGTGCCCCGCAAAGGGCCTGGGCAGCCACCAAGCAGGCCGAGACCCCCCCGCTGCCTCTTTCACACTCCCCAGCCCGCCACCTTGCTTTCCCACTTCCTGGTGCCCTGCAAGGGACCTGGGAAGCCCACCAAGCAGGCCACTGACCCCCAATGCCTCTTTCCCGCTCCCCGATGCCCCGCAAAGGGCCTGGACAGCTGCCAAGCAGGCCGCCAACCTCCTGCCACCTTTTACCCGCTCCCCGATGCCCCGCAAAGGGCCTGGGAAGGCCACTAAGCAGGCCGCCGACCCCCTGCCACCTCTTTTCCACTCCCCGGCCCGCCACCTTGCTTTCACATTTCCTGGTGCCCTGCAAGGGGCCTGGGAAGCCCACCAAGCAGGCCACCGACCCCCTGCCATCTTTTACCCACTCCCCGATGCCCCGCAAAGGGCCTGGGAAGCCCACCAAGCAGGCCGCTGACCCCCTGCCACCTCTTACCCACTCCCCGATGCCCCTCAAAGGGCCTGGGAAGCCCACCAAGCAGGCTGCCGACCCCCTGCCGCCTCTTACCCGCTTCCTGGTGCCCTCCAACCCTGCCGCCTCTTTCCCGCTTCCCGGTGCCCTCCAACCCTGCTGCCTCTTTCTCGCTTCCCGGTGCCCTCCAACCCTGCTGCCTCTTTCCCACTCACAGGTCCTAGGTCCTGTGCTGTTCCGCCCTGCAGCCGCTCTGTGCACTCGGGAGGTCCCTCAGCCCCGCCTGTGCCCTCTCACAGTCTTTGACCCCTCGGGGGATGTCCACCTGCTGGCGTGCCTGACCAGCCTGGGTGAGGGGCTTTAAAGCTGCCCACAGCTCCCATTGACCCAATGTCCCAGCAAAGCTGGCTGGACGCAGGTTACTGGGGTTTATCTCCTATAATTGATGCTGTTCCTTTAAGGGCTGCGGTTTGTTTATCTCCTATAATTGATGCTGTTCCTTTAAGGCGAGGCCTTTTACTAAGGAAGCCTCCTCTGCCTCACCTCACAGCTTCTATAATGAAACAATTGTTACTCTTAGACTCAGGCCCGGCTTCAGCTCCTTATGTTGCAAATGTGTTGCAGATGTGTTTTGCTTCAGGCAAGGCTAAGGAGCCAGCGTGCAGGTAGTTTCACTTTCGCTCCTGCTGCAAGGGATGCTGCCTAAATGTTTACTCAGGTCCGTGAGTGGAGGCCGCCATGTTGGCTGGGTTAATTTGCATACAGTCACTCTGATTGGCTGTTGGGCGTCCCGGAGAAACGGTTAATTTTACTATTCCGCTTTTATTAGTTTAGATATCTCCCCATCTTAAGAGTTTTTTAAATCAGATTTAATATATTTCTTTCCCAGAGTAAAGCACTTATTTTTTTAAACTTAATTGCAAAATACTGTTTGAGAATCTACTGTGGTCAGTAAGGAATGAAAAAAGTAAAAGTCATTCTGCCTGAGCCCTGGGTTTCACATTTCTGTGCTAGTCTAGACTATCAATAGTTTCCCACTAATGCCATTAAATTAGGGACACCAAATTAGAAATCATTACGTTTTTCCTCTTTGAATATTTTGCACATCTGTTTTCCAAGATATGTTTTTATTCTCTATACTAGAGGCCTGATGCATGAAATTCGTGCAAGGGGCTCAGCCCCCCACCTCTGCTGCTGTGGCCACCTCTGCCTCAGCCCCCGCTGCCACGGCTTCGTCCAGATGGTCATCCAGAAGGACGTCTGGTCTAATTAGCATACTATGCTTTTATTATTATAGAAGCCAAAACCTTTTCAGAAAAAAAATTTTCATCCTGGTCCCTGCATTTCAAAAGGCTCACTGCTATGCAGTGGTGTGTGTGTGTGTGTGTGTGTGCGCGCGCGTGTGCGCGCGCGCGCACCTCACATTGTATTATTTTTAATTGCTCCCTAACAGGACAGATTTAACTTAGATTGTTGGCCATTGGGCTAAACAGTTTATGAAATCATTGGTCTGTTCTTTAATGTGAGCCAAATGTTTACAGCTATAATCTTTATCCTCCCCTAGTACATGGCAGGCCTTGGCATGCTCACAGTCCCTATAGTATTCTACCTTTACTGTGGAATCATCTCCTGATCAGATGGAAAATAACCTGTTGTTCTGTGGAGGCCAGTGGGATTCAGCTGGAGCATCTTCCTCAAGTAACATTGGGGTGTGTGAGGGGGGTGTTGTTTTAATTCCACTCTACAGATATTTGTGAGGAAGTCTCTGATAGGAAGTCACTTGGATGGGTAAGGTTCCATGTGCTTACATGCTGGAAGGTGTTCCCCTCTCATTTGATGGCACTGCAGAAGAGATAAGGGGTCAGACAATGCACTATTGACCAATAGCTGCTGTCACAGTCCAGGGACTTGGAGATGATTCAGTTGACATTTCACCAGCAGATCTGTTTCTCTTGTCAGTCTAGGAGACATTTCTCCATCTATTCCAAGTTGGTGAACAGCAACTGGATGACTCGCCGTAGAAACAGGCCAGGGAGATAGAAGCATGCTTATCTTTATTCTACACTCCATCTCTCACTGGAAGACCAGCAGAATTTAGCACATTCTTGAACTGTAATTCCAAAGTTAAAGAGAAAAAATAACTCCTAGTGGGTGCTGTTCCTATTTTATGTCCTTTTGGAAGAGAGGCTTATCTCACCCTTTCTCCCTGAGAACATTCAGTTTCATTGTTCTCTTCCCAGTCAAACCAGAATTGTTTTGGCAGAATATGTGGCTGACTCTCACTTATGATGATGACAATAGCAACATTCTCTCCTGCAGCTCCGTGCTTCTATCAGTAGGCCTCACAGAAGACTGGAAAAACCTGACAGTTGTGGCCCAATTACAGCTGCTTTTCAAATATACAGAGGACTGACCTTCAGGATTACATCAGAGGACTTTCAGCATGAGGACACTTTTATATAGTATCAGGCTTTAATGATATGTTTACCTAAGCCTTTCCAAACCAAGAGTGTTATTATAAGCATGCCACCAGTTTGCAGGACCTATGGTGACAAAGTATATAAATAGCGATTATATGTTTAACTCCAATTATTACATTGACTGGTATTTAAATGATGGGTTGGACTAGATGCCCTTTAAGATTTGGTTCAGTATTAAGAATCTTATGCTTTGTGGTTATTGTATTACTGCCAAAAGGAAAATGTGGCTGATTTTATGTACTTTAAGATCAGTGGAAATAAAAATAAGATGGGGCTATTTTAGTTTCTATAAATCTGTTATTCTGGATAATTACTTTGTGGAATAAATAGTATGTGATTGATACTTTATTTCTTAACAAGCTAACCTGACTAATCTTAGTTTTACAGCTAAACCTTTAATTTATTTCTTCTATGTTAGATTTTTTTTCTATTCTAGTGATAAATAACCTTTCGTTTGTTCGTTTATTTGTTGTTTATTTATTTATTTATTTATTTAATAGGTACTGTCCAAGAAGCTGGAACATTATTAGCCAACAAGAATGTTCGTGTCAACTGTTTGGATGAGGTAAAATTTTTAAAAAGTTTAATAAAGTCTTTTAATACCTGTGAGAATGGACAATATATAAAATTTAATAAGAGTTTTTCTAGAATTTGTTCTCAAGTTATGCTTATATCTTAACCAAATGTGAGCAGACAGGCCACAGAAGACAAATAAGCATGTAAAAAGATGTTTAATTGTATTAGTAATCAAATAAATGCAAATTAAACCAAAATCATATAATTTCTTGTGAAATGTGGGAAAGTGGACTTGTATATGCTAATGAATCCTATATAAAAAAATGAGTTCAGTTTTTAATATAAGATCCCAAAGCTTTGCACATCTCCTTTGCTCATAAACATATATTAACACATTGTGTTGAAAGCTAAATTTATTTTTTATTTCTTATTTTTTAGATGATAGAGCAGTTCTGTAGTCTCGGGGTCATTCCCTCAGCCTGAGAACCTGTCCTTGTAGGTTGGATAGCTGGGTGACTGAGTCCCATCTGTACTGTGTCCTTTCTTCCCATCCAGGCTACACACCAGCTTCTGAGGTGCAGGTTATATCATCCTTTAGGGGTTACCACCCTAATGCTCTCCTTCAAAAGATAATGAGCATATAGTCCATTCTCACTCTCTTAAAGGTGCCTCTGTACATTGAGATTCTGATTACCCACATCCACCCAAACCACTCCCAACATTTAAATACCACATCCTTATAAACACACCCAACTAGGGGACTCTTAAAGTTAGAATCTTATCATTTTCTCATACTACTCTCAAGAAACTTTGACTACTCCCATTAAGTTGCCTCTTGTACAGCCACCTGAAAGGTCCTACCTTCCCTATAATTCTCACATCAACAACCCTCTGAGAATATTGATTGCTGTGTTCAAAATAATACTCTGCAATCATCAGGAACAATTCATATTATGTTAGCATTCTAAGATTTACAAAAGTAAGAGATTATATGTTTTAGAGAGGTTTCCATCCAAAACAACTTTGAAATTCCACCACTTACAGAATTTACAGAGTATTCTTGGTTACTGAGAAAATTAACTTAAGGAATCAGCTTGCTCATTTATCTACCAAATAGTATTAGGAACCCAGAACCCTGTACATGTGAGGTTGGCTGCTTTATTGGATATGCAAAAATATGTGGAGCATAGTCTAGTGTAAATACTACCAACCATTTCTCTGTATTCATACAATATATACATGAACAAATTGTTTTAAAAATGATACCACTATAATGTACATTTCCTGCATCTTGTTTTTCTCATACTTTATTCAGTTTTTCCATTGGTAGGCATTCTATTTGTTTTGAGGTTTTTTTTCCTTATTATTATTATTTTTAATGCATTTGTGTCTGCTTGTTCATTTGTTTCCCAGGAATTAAGGATGTGTGGTAGAGATGAGAGCCCTGGGTTCTGGGCCCTGCCCTGGCCATTGGAGTAGTTATGTGAAGATGAGCAAATCTTTTCTGAGTCTATTTGCCAATCTGTAAAAAAATTAAATAATGAAGTAATAAAACCATCTTTTTTCCTCAGCGGTTCATGGAAGATCCAAGTGTGGAAGTAAATATAAAAATACTTTATAGATTGTAAAGATGATTTTATTAATTCATGTTTGTTTTTAATTTAATTGCAGGAATTGCTCATAGGTAATTTAAGACAAATAAGTAAAATTAATATATTTTTTCCTTTCTATTACAGAATGGAATGACTCCTTTAATGCATGCTGCATATAAAGGAAAACTTGATATGTGCAAATTACTTTTGCGACATGGAGCTGATGTAAATTGTCATCAACATGAACATGGATACACAGCCCTCATGTTTGCTGCACTTTCTGGTGAAATTTTAGTGTTTATTCTAATCTTAGAGGCCCAGTGCATGAAATTGGTGCATGGGTATGGTCCCTGGCCTGGCCGGTGATCAGGGCCATCTTACCCAGCTGCTGGCTGCTGGCCCTGCTCCCTGCTGCCACCCATCCCCAGTTCCCTGTTTGTCATCGGGCGATGGGAGCCTGCCAGCCCGGGAAAGGGACCGAGAGATGGTCAGAGAGCCTCATAGTGACTGGTCAAGCAGTCGTTCTGGTCCTTCCGCCATTAGGGTCAATTTGCATATTATCTTTTTATTATATAAAAATATTAGTATTGTTAGTTATGCACACAAATTTATTGTAAGTATATATATATATATATATATATATATATATATATATACTTTTTAATGAAATGAATTTTTATTATAGTAATTTTAAGGTCAATTCTAATGGAAAATAATGGTGGGAATTGATTTTTGAAAAATTATATCTGAAATGTTGTATAATTAATTTGTTGATTTCTTTCTAATTTAAGTCAATCGATTCTTTGTATTGATAACATACAGTGTGGAACAAAAGTAGATTTGCAGTTGTGAATACACGAAATAGAGTTTATTCTTGTACTGTTGTTAGTTATTGTGCTATTTTCCATATGAACAACTGTAGACTTATTTTTGCCCATCTCATATACTCTGTATTTTGTGTAGAGCTGAGGTGCTGGGATAGTTATTCCTTTCAAGTTGGTTCTTTTGATGTTGTCTATCTTGTTCTCTTGAGAAAAGAGCTGCTGTGCTGGAACTGTGTGTTTGCTTCACTGGCATTTTTGTACTAAATAGGACGATCTATTTAGAAACTGACTTTGACTCATGTTGCTTATGATTTGCTAAAGAAAGACAGTTGGGAAGTATTATGTAAAATTAAGCAGAGTTATGTGAAATTGTTGCCATTTTTTAAGGAACTGAAGATGGAGTATAATATTATATTTTAAAAGCAGTAATCTGTATTTTTATAACCCTAGAATTGAAAAGCACTTCTAAACATGACCTAAAATATAGAATTCAAAAGCACAACCGCTTTGATTACATATAATTTTAAAATTTCTACATGTAGAATATACCATATATACAGTTAAGATACAAATGAGAAACTAAGGAAAATACTTATTACACATCTTAAACGGTCACATTATTATATATGAAAAGTTTTTATAAATCAATTAGAAATGGCAAATACTGCAGTAGAAAATGAAACAGAAAATTGAAAAGAATAAAGAAGTACAACTGGCTAACAAACAGATTATTTTTCACCACATTGGCAGAGGTTAAGGAGGAGTGACAATGCCCAGCATTGGCATAGGAACTTCTTTGCACTATTTTCGGGCGTGCACATCAGCCCAGCCTTGCTGGAAGGCAGCCTGAAAAAATGCATTTAAAATATGTGTAACCTTTGTTCCCACGGTATTTTTCCAGGAACTGTTCCTAAGAAAATTGTAGTTCAAACTGCAAAAATTAATGAAAAATGCTGTTCACTGTTAAATATCTGTAATGATTCCATGAGTGAGAGAATGCAAATAGAATAAATGCAAATGATGGTCATTGAGAAAAAATTATAGAAAAATATACCCCCAGCTGTTAATAGTTGTCCCAGGGCCTGAAGGTGTGAAGGATTGGGTGGGTTAGTAGATATTAAGTAAAGACTTCTATTCATTTATGTTTTTGTTTTTACTTTGTACTAAACATTATAGATTGTAATTTATTAGGAAAAAATATATATATTTTGTTCGGTTAAAAAAAGTGATATTTCTACTCAATTTTTGTATTGCCTGATGTTTTTTCTAGAAAACAAGTTTAATTTCTAATGAGTTCTTCTAGCATTTTACACTTTACTGTAGTCTTGATTTATATTTTAGAAAAAGGTGAAAATATCCAAAAAAAAATGAAAACCTAAAAGTTTGTGGCAAAAAATGTTACAGGTAATTTGATAGGGAGTATTTGAATTGCACATTCCTTAATATTAACAGATATGTCCCCTTTAAAAACCCTAGGTAATAAAGACATCACTTGGGCAATGTTGGAAGCTGGTGCTGAGACAGATGTTGTCAACTCTGTAGGAAGGACAGCAGCTCAGATGGCAGCCTTTGTGGGTGAGTTATTTTATGGCAGCTTTACATGAGGTTATACCCCAAATTTTCTCCATGGAAAGAATACCACTTTACTTCTCAAAGAACAAATACTGTCATGTTTATTTTTTTATTTTTTATTTTTTAATTTATCTTTATTGTTCAGATTATTACAGTTTTTCCTCTTTTT
>PVJC01004695.1:0-62517 GCA_004026665.1 Murina feae | reverse complement strand
TCCTGGGTCCTGCGCTGTCCCGCCCTGCAGCCGCTCTGTGCACTCGGGAGGTCCCTCAGCCCGGCCTGTGCCCTCTCGCAGTCTGGGACCCCTCGGGGGATGCCCACCTGCTGGCATGCCTGACCAGCCTGGGTGAGGGGCTTTAAGGCTGCCCACAGCTCCCATTGCCCAACGTCCCAGCAAGGCCGGCTGGACGCAGGTTTCTGGAGTTTTTTCTCCTATAATTGATACTGTTCCTTGAAGGCCTGGGGTTATCTTCTATAATTGATACACTGTTCCTTTAAGGCGGCCTTCTAACTACTAACGAAGCCTCCTCTGCTTCACCTGGCAGCGTCTATAATGAAACAATTGTTACTTTTACTGGTTAGGCCGGAGCTGCTCTTTCCTTCAGCACCGGAGGATTCTATGATTGTTACATTGTTTCAAAACTGCTAGAGGCAGTTTAATCGGAGCTGAGCTGAGCAGGCACAGCTTCACTTTCGCTCCTGCCGCAATGGAAAGGGCTGTTTACTCAGGTCCGTGAGTGGCGGCCGCCATGTTGGCTAGGCTAATTTGCATACAGGCACTCTGATTGGCTGGTGGGCGTGGCTTACCCGTCTCGGAGAAACGGTTAATTTTAATATTTCGCTTTTATAGAGTAGATTATAGTAGATGATTTAAATAAAAAGATAAAGGAAACTAAGAACTAATGCAAAATAATATTAAATATACACTGTAATTTAAAATATAAAAAATGTAAAAAGAAGAAGTTAAAGAAGTATACTGCACACTTTTCCCTTCCTACTTATAATACCGACTTTGGTCTGTGCATGTGGTCACTTCCTCTGCACATGTGGGTGAACTGTTTGCAATGCTTGTTTCACATAACCTGTCATAATACCGTGGTGGTTATTGGGCAAGAAAGGGAACTAAGCTTTGATGAAATTAGGATAACCTGGTTGTTTAAAGTAGCTAATGCAAATGTTTCAAGTTAAGTCAGGTTAAGGTAGATTCAGTAAAAGCAATTTTAGTCATGATTCAAATTGCCAACTAGAAAAAAACTAGAGAATTATAAAAATTACATGTCCATTTTATATTTCACTGTGGTGGGTCACATGGAACTGAAGCATGCTGATAAACTAGGAGAAGTTTAGTATTTTCAGAGGTTGACTTAAGCACAACTAATTTTGTTCTGTGTCATGTATATGAATGTTTCTCAGCTTTGGAAGTTACATCCTACAATTCTTTAATTTTTTTTCCAGATTCTAGCTACCTTGAAGACTGATTGTTTTCTAAAACTAGAGAAGTCCATGAAGTGACGGTGATTTCCTTTTGAGGTTCGAGTACTAGAATAAAAGGTAATTGTTGATGATTTCAGAATTTGTTTGCAATACTGTGGTAGAGGCTTTCTACAAACAAAAAACCAAAACTTTGAATATTTTTTTCTCACCAAAAAATAACTAGTATCATTCTGGTTTGGTTAGGATTTTTAAAAAATAAAACCTAGCATGTCTTTCTTAAATAAGCGTTTGCAGGTAGGTATACCTGAGGGTTATAGTGTAACCCAGCTAGACAGTTTACTCATTTTCTTAGATCACATCCCCAGGCACATCCCCCATGCCTGTTTTGTGTGACATCCCACATTTAGAGAGAAAATGTGAGAGTCCAGGCTTAAGTTATAAAAAGACAGTTACAGTGTAAGGACTCATTTTAATGACACACAAATTTGGTAAAACCTAATAACCAGCTGCTTTCCCATTTTCCCCAGTCCCAGCCAGCTCTTTTAGGCCTTGTGACAACTAATGGCTTCACATTACAACAGCAGTTATTTCTTTGGCTGGGCTCCTGGAGCAGCTCCTCTCTCCCAGCCAGCTAATCCTAAACTGGTTATCCTCTCCATGTCAGATTTGTGGGGTTTTTGTGGTTTTTTTTGATGGATGCCCTCAGTTCTGTTTCCCAGAACTCTCAGCCAGGAGCTTAGGTCTCAGAAACTGTTTTCCAAAAGATCATCTTTCTAAAATCTATTCACAATATTTTTTCTTAGGGACAATCACAATTCCTGCTCACCAGTTCTCAAAGTAGCAATTTATTCTCCCCTCTTCTTTAATGTTCTGCTTAATGGCTGGATTTAGTTAAAAAGAAACCATATTTAAATTCATATATATATATATATATATATATATATATATATATATATATATGTTTTTTTTTTAAATTGATTTCAAAGAGAGACAGAAACACTGATGTGAGAGAGAAACATCAGTCGTCCCACATGTGCCCTGACCGGGGGTTGAACCCTCAATCTGGGTATGTGCCCTTGATCAGGAATCGAATTGCAATCTTTTGGACAATGCTCCATCCAACTGAACCACACCAGCTAGGGCATACTAATATACTTTTTAATCATGTCGGTTCCAGGGTCAGTGGGTTGAGATTATACTGAAATATCAGGAGAATTTTTGAAATCTCTGACTGTCTAATGTTCAGGTTACTTTGCCTGGAGATAGCTCTCCCTGGATAGAGATGTTTGTATAGAAACTGGACACCTGTCTGACCAGCATATTGCTGAAGGGGAGCCTGGCTGAATTGGGAAGGTTTTCTAGGTCTGTTTCATCCCAAAGGAATTCTACAGTATCTCAATTGATGGTTCAAAGGAAGCAAAGGGTTCTGTGCACCCCCCCTCCTGCCCCCCCCACCCCGCCACTCAACCCACACACACACATTTAAAAAATTAAGCAAAGATATTAAGCTAGATTATTGCATTTGTAATTTCTGATCCATCTATCATGCTTTTGGGGGGACTTTCTTGATACTCTCATTTTGAAGCATATTTCCTGAATGGCTCCCTCTTAGACCTCATGACCTTGGAGGGCTGTCCTGAGAGAGAATTTTTTGTGGAAACACTTCTGTGGTGATGTGCTGCTCAGAGGGTGCTTCCAGGCAACTGTCGGAAGCCTGTGTGTGGTTTGTTAGGTTGGGAGGGAGGTTACCATGAGTTGGTTATATACCTGGCTGTTAGGATCTTAGCTGGTCTTTGAACCTCACCCACCCTGCCACCCTGGTTCCCCTAGTGTCTCTCTAGGCCAAGCCTCCCACTGGCCATTCCTTGGGGACAGCAAGAGCATCAACATTAAACATGAGAAAAGCGCCATGTGCCTAACCATTTGTGAAAATATCTAAATGTCCGTGACCATCTATTGAGGTAATATACACTTGAGTACTTGATCCTGTAAAGGCATACTTGAGTTTTAATCAAGTTTTTATGCTCCCTTTCCTCATGAAACTGTCCTTATTCCAGCAGGAAATATTTCCTCTTCCTTCTAAATGCTGTGTCACTTTGTCCTTACTTTATATCATTGGTTTGGTTCCTTTTATTTTATTTTATTCTTTTTTAGTATAAAAAGCTTTCTTATCTCCTGTTTATTCCCTTAGAAACCCTTTTGTTCTTTTCATAGATGCTTTTCACCTTCTCTCTCTAATATTAAATTAGGTATATAAGTCCTAAGGTATATTTAGCTGTTTGTTTATTTTTTAATATATTTTTATTGATTTCAGAGACAAAGGGAGAGGGAGAGAGAGATAGAAACATCAATGATGAGAGAGAATCATTGATCAGCTGCCTCCTGCGTGCCCTCTACTGGATATTGAGCCCACAACCCAGGCATGTGCCCTTAAACATAATTGAACCTGGGACCCTTTAGTCCACAGGCCAGTGCGCTCTATCTACTGAGCCAAACCAGCTAGGGCTCTTTAGCTGTTTAGAGAGCCAATTCTTTTGTGCAGTCCATACACATTGAAACTCCCACCCCCTTAATCTGTTAGTTTCAGTTTAATTTGAAGGCCTCCAGAGTAGAAGAAAAGTTTGTCCTTCCCCACACTATTCTATTTTTATTTATTCTCCTTTTTTCTGCCATTTTTTTTGGATTAAGTATTTTGTAATATTTATCTTACCTCCTATATTTAGCATATTAACTGTCCTTATTTATTTTTTTCCTAGCTGCATTAGGGTTTACAGTAAGCATCTTTAATTTACCACAGTTTGCCTTCAAATAATAATATACCACTTGATGTATAATATCAAGTGTTATAAGGACCCATGGTAATATACTTCCATTTTCCCTTCCTCCTGTCCTTTGTGCTATTGTCATACTTGCTACATTTATTTAAGTTGTAAAACCCACACTTCATTGTTGTTAAATTTGCCATAAATAGTCACTTTATCTTTTAAAGAGGAAAAGATATTTTGTGTTTATCCAAATCTTTCCAGGCTTTTTTTTTTTTTAATAATTCTTTATTGTTGAAAGTACTACATATGTCCCCTTTTTTCGCCATTGATTCTATTCAGCCGACCCCAGCCCCGCCTGCCCCAGGCCTTTACCACTGTATTGTCTGTGTTCATGCTTTATGCATATATGCATACAAGGTCTTTGGTTGATTACCTCCCACCCACCCATCCACCCACCTTCCCCCACCTTCCCTCTGAGATTCTGTTCCATGCTTCCATGTCTCTGGATCCACGCCATTCATTAGTTTATTTTGTTACTTAGATTCCACATATAAGTGAGATTATGTGATACTTGTCTTTCTCTGAATGACTTATTTCACTTCACATGATATTTTCCAGGTCCCTCCATGCTATCTCAAAGGGTAAGAGATTCTTCTTTTTTACTGCTGCATAGTATTCCATAGTATAAATGTACCACATCATGGAGGGTACATTTTATCCACTCATCTACTGATGGGCACTTGGGCTGTTTCCAGATCCTAGCTATTATAAATTGTGCTGCTATGAACATAGGGGTGAATACATTCTTTCTGATTGGTGTTTTGGATTTCTTAGGATATATTCCCAAAAGTGGGATCACTGGGTCAAATGGCAGTTCCATTTTTAATTTTTTGAGGAAACTCCATACTGTTTTCCATAATGGCTGCACAGTCTGCACTCCCACCAGCAGTGCACTAGGGTTCCCTTTTCTCCACATCCTAGCCAGCACTTGTCATTTGTTGATGGTGGCCATTCTGACAGCTCCAAGGTGGTACCTCATTGTCATTTTAATTTGCATCTCTCTGATGATCAGTGATTGAGCATTTTTTCATATGTCTCTTGGCCATCTATATGTCCACTTTAGAGAAGTGTCTATTTAGGTCCTTTGCCCATTTTTCAATTGGATTGTTTGTCTTTCTTTTGTTCAGTGCATGAGTTCCGTATATATTTTGGATATTAACCCTTTGTCAGATGTATCATTGCCAAATATGTTCTCCCATACATATTTGGGAGAATTTGCTTTGTTGATGATTTCTTTTGCTATGAAAAAGCTTTTTGTTTTGATGCTGTCCCATTTGTTTATTTCCTTAGTTTCCTTTGCCCTAGGACATGTACCTGTAAACATATTGCTACCAGATGTCTGAGATTTTGCTGCCTATAGTTTCTTCTAGGTTTTTATGTGTGTTTTTTTTTTACTTAAATTTGAGTCTTTTATCCCTTTTGACTTTATTTTTGTGTATGGTGTAAGTTGATAGTCTAGTTTCATTTTTTTGCATACATCTAATTTTTCCACTACCATTTATTGAAGAGACTCTCTTGATTCCTTTGTATGTCTTGCCTCCTTTGTCAAATATTAAGTGAGTGTAATGGCTTGGGCCAATTTCTGGGGTCTCTGTTGTGTTCCATTGATTTATATGCCTGTTCTTGTGTCAATACCAGGCTGTTTTGATTATGGTGGCTTTGTAATATAAGTTGAAATCTGGTATTTTTAATCTTACAACTTTGTTTTTCTTTCTCAAGATTGCTGAAGGCATTTAAGGTCTTTTTTGATTCCATATAAATTTTTGGAATATTTATTCTAGGTCTTTGAAATCTGCTGTTGGTATTTTAATAGGGATTGCATTGAATCTGTAGATTGCCTTGGGTAGTATGAACATTTTTTTTATTCTTTATTATTTAAAGTATTACATATTGTATTACACATATCTCCTTTTCCCCCCATTGGCCTCTCCCCAGCAACCCCCACTCCCCAGCATATGCCCTCACCTCCCTAGGGTCTGTGTAGTATGGACATTTTAATGATGTTGATTCTACCAATCCATGAACATGGTATGTTGTTCCACTTGTTTATATCTTCTTCTATCTCTTTTTTCAACGTCCTGTAGTTTTCAGAGTACAAGTCTTTTGCCCCCTTATTTAAGTTTATTCCTAAGTATCTTAATTTTTTTGTTGCAATGGTAAATGGGATTGTTTGTTTAGTTTCTGTTTCTGAGAATTCATTATTGGTTTATAAAAAGCCATCTATTTTTGGGTGTTACTTTCGTACCCTGCTACATTGCCAAATTAATTAATTAAATTTAGTAGTTTTTTGGTGGAGTCCTTAGGGTTTTCTAGGTACAATATCATGTCATCTGCAAATAATGAGTTTTACTTCCTCTTTTCCAATTTGGATGCCTTTTATTTTTTCTTATCTGATTGCTGTGACTAGGACTTACAGTTCTACATTGAATAAGAGTGGTGAAAGCGGACATCCCTGCATTGTTCCTGTTGTTAGGGGAAATCGTTTTAGGTTTGGCCCATTGAGTATGATATTTGCTGTAGGTTTGTCATATAATATTGCCTTTATCATATTCAGAAATACTCCCTCTATTCCCACTTTGCTGAGAGTTTTTATCAAAAATGAGTTTTTGGATTTTGTTGAATGATTTTTTCCCTGCATCTATTGAAATGATCATGTGATTTTTGTCTTTCAGTGTGTTTATGTAATACTAGAGGCTCAGTGCACGAAATTCATGCACAGGGGGCGGGAGGAACCCCTCAGCCCGACCTGCACCCTCTCTAATCCAGGACCTCTGGCTCTTAACTGCTAACCTGCCTGCCTGCCCTAACCACTCTGCCTGCCTGCCTTATCCCCCTAACTGCCCTCCCCTGCCAGCCTGGTCATCCTGCACTGCCCTCCCCTGCCGGCCTGTTCACCCCAATTAACTTTTTTTTTTAATCTTATCCCCTTCACACACAATTGTATTTGACTTCCTTATTGACTTCTCCCTCTCACACAATTTTTCTCTCACCTTTATGTAACACTTTTCCTACTGACTAATCATTTGTAAACTTTTCTTTCCTCCTTATTTCCTACTTCTGTTCCATCATCCTTCTTCCCAATTTTCTACTACCCTCCTTCCCTCCCCACATTCCTTCTTTCCTTTATCTTTACCCCTGCCCTCCCTCCCCTTTTCCTTCCTTCCCACCTTAATTTTTTTCTTCTCTTCCTCCCTCACCTCAGACCTGCTTTGCTCTCTCCCCCATTCCTTCCTTCTTCTCATTCTCCTTTAAGCTCTATCAGCTCCCCTTTAAAACTTTTCTTCACTCCCTCTTTCTCTCTCATCCTACCTTTCCCATACATTCTTCTCTACTTACTTCCACTATTTTTAATACCTGTCTACCTGCCTAATTATTCACTATCATTTATCTTTTTTTTTCCTGACTCCTACTTTTAAAATCTGTCCCCAATACACAACTATACTTGATTTCCATTATAGCTCCTACAGTTCATTCATATATCCTCTTTCCTTCTTTAACTCTGCTGTCCGCTGATTCTTTTATAAAGCTCTTCCCTCCCTCCTTCCTTTTTTTTCCACTGAGCATTTCTATTGGTTTAAGATGAACTGCATATGAGATAATAAAACTGTTTGGAGGGGGAGGGATTAGCTAGGTCATCTGTCCAGAAATTGTGTCCCCATTTTTGGCATCTCTGGAAGGTAGGGCAAAGCTGGCGTCTCCACAGATCCCAGAGCACATAAGGGGTGGAGGAGAGAGGATGGGTGAAACGAGAGAGAGAGAGAGAGAGAGAGAGAGAGAGAGAGAGAGAGAGAGAGAGAAAATAATCGTATATGTGTCTGAAAGAGAATGTATATGGGTTTATAGAGAAACCATAGTTGTATATGTATCTATGAGAGAGAGAAACAGAATAGTTGTATATGTGTCTATGAGAGAGAATCTGAAAAATAGGGTTCTGGGTGAGTTTCTGTGTAAGAAATGGGGAGATAAAAAGATTGAAAAGAATGGAAAAAAGGGGAGACAGACCCCATTTTCCCCATAGGGGACCCCCTTCTCCTTGCCATGTAGTCAGCAACCCCAGCACTGAGTCAGCTGGGGTAGGGCGACCCCATTTGCCCTTCTCCATCTTGTGCTTCTCCTGTGTCTGGGGCTTGTCCTCTGGATGCCTTTGTCCTCTCGTCAAGAGTCACCTTGTGAGCCTCCACCCTGTGGCCCTGAGAGGGGAGATCAGTTGGAAGTGTCAGAATGAATGCTCCCTGGTCCTTCTGTTGGGACATCTCTGAGGACAGGGTCACAGCCTCCTGCCAGCTGCTGTTTCCCCTAATTTCCCGAGGACTGTCCATTTGACCTCCCCCAAGGTTATCTCCATGGCTCCCGGGGCCCATTTAATGTTGGAGTGATTCCACCTGGGAAGCAGGGTAGGCATCTCTGTTGAGCCTAAGCATCCTCAGAAACTTGTCTCCAGATCCTGACAGATTGAAAGAGCCCCAGAGCCTGCAGAGGAAGGGATGTCGGGGAGCTGGTGCGGCTGTGGCCCCCCTGGTGTCAGACATGTTGGTCTTGATGGCGTAGATGTTTGCCTCCTCTGGAAAGTTTCCGATATTTTTCTTATAGCGAATCTGCTTCTTGCCAACCCAGTTGGAAGCCTGAGAGATCGTGATGCCACCCTTCTTGGCGAGCTCCTTCTTGGCCTCCTCACTGGGATGTGGGTTACTCAGGTGGGAATAGAAATACTCATTTAGGACCTTGGTGACCCGTTTGCTGAAGTCCCGCGTTTCCGTCTGGCATCCAGGAACCCGGAGCGCAGGATCATGCTGACCTCGCAGGTGCTGTGCTTAAGCTGCATCTGGATGGCACTGAACTTATGGTGTATGATGCTCACTACTCGCTCCATATCCTGTGCCACGGGCCTGTGCGCTCTGCTCCCTCAGCAAGTTCATGACATGGGCCGTGAACTCATTACATACCTGCTCATACCTCCCCAGCTTCAAGTGGTAGATGTGGCGGATCTGGGCAAGTTAGCTGCATAGTCCGAGTGTTCGATGGAGTTGTCAGGGGACACTCTGCCCCAGAAGCTGCTGCGACTGCAGCTGTTGCCGCTGAGCCCCCGGCGCCTCCTTTCTCAGGCCCAGCCACACCTGCCAGAAGCATGTTGTCCAAGCACATGAGCTGGGTATCCACTGGCTCCTCCTCCTGGGAAATTCGGGTGCTGAGGCCGGTCTTCTCCGTAATTTCACACAGGAAGCTAAAGAGAGCTGGCTTCATTCTGGGGCAGTTTAGGGCGTGTTTCTTGGCCTGGGCCTCGTCCAGGCTCTGGTCATGATGGTCATTATCTGCTGTAGAAAGTCCCTGATGTCTTGCTTCCCTCGGCCTCCTGGGACACCCCCGCCCCCCCCACCACAACCCCCCATCCACTCCCACTGGGAGGCTCGCCAGGGTCCCCAGGCTCCCCACCCACCAGCCCTAGGCCCCCCCAGTGTCCGCTGGGAGGAGGAGGCCCCAGCAGCCACTTATCCATAGTGGGAGGGGGTCCTGAGGCCCCCTACCTTTTCCACCCCTCCCGCACCTGGTTACTTCCCCCCAAACTCTCCAGGGCTGCTGTTCCCTCCGCCCTGCCCCTCACTGGTCTCTCCCTCTCCTGGCTCCTCAGGGGGTTCACCCCAGCTCTGAAGGGAGAACTGGAGCCCCGCACAGGAGACCCCCGCCTCCAATGGCGGTGGCGCGGAGAAAGTGAAGCCGGTGATAGAGGAGGCCCAGGAGGGGGTGTGTGTGTGAGAGAGAGTAAGCAGCGCTCCTTCCCTCCTTAAAGCTTCCATCGGGAGGGGGCGTTAACCCCTAGCACAGGGCTCATCCCTGGCCAGGTGTTCGCTGCCCCCCCTTCCCCAGCCTCCCTGCCACCATCCTGCTTCTATTCCCTGCGCAAGACGCCCAGCCCAGCGAGGGTGACCAAGGCCCATGTAGCCCGGGCACTGCTGCTGCAAAGCAGGAGCGTCTCCATCTCCAGAGCATCTCCATCTCCGGAGCGTCCACTCCTCCATTCGGGACCCGCCAACGGCTGGCAGCAGGTGCCTCCTAGGCTGCAGCCAGCATCAGGCACTGGGCTTGGGTTCTCTGTCACCCCTGGACCGCAGGTGGGCGGCCAGCTTCTCCGTGTCCCCTGGGATGCAGTGTGGGCAGCTTTTCTGGTGGCTGTGGCCTAGGATCACCGGGCAGGTGGGTTCTTGGTCTCCTAGGCTGCAGTCAGCCTTAGGCGCTCGGGCGGCTTCTCAGTCTTCCTGAGGATATGGGGAGGGCAGGTGTGAGGCAGGTGGCTTCTCCCAGGCAGGTCCATCCATGCAGCCAGCGTCAGGCACTGGGCCCGGGTTCTCTGTCTCCCTTGGACCATAGGTGGGCGGCTTCTTTGGCTGGTTTTGGCCTGGAATCATGGGGCAGGCGGCTTCTTTGTCTCCCAGGTCGCAGCCAGCCCTCAGGCACTGGAGCCAGACTTCTCTGTCTCCCCTGCCTTCTGTGTCTCTAACAGACCTGGAGTGGCCAGAGCCGGGATGCTTGCATGGTAACTGTGGCTGCCGCAAGTATCCGGGTTCTAGCTTCCGCCATCTTTGTTGGGTTATTAATGTGTATATCACTCTGGATTGGCTGGTGGGCATGGCTGGTGGGCGTGGCTGAGCATAGCGGAGTGAGGGCTAATTTGCACATTGTCTATTATTATTTACTAGAGGCCTGGTGCACAAAAATTTGTGCACTCGGGGGGGTCCCTCAGCCCAGACTGTGCCCTCTTGCAGTCTGGGACCCCTCAGGGGATGTCCACCTGCTGGCGTAGGCCCGATCCCCAGGCAATTGGGCCTAAGCTGGCAGTCAGACATCCCTCTGGCAGCCCAGAAGCCCTCAGGGGATGTCCACTTGCCAGTGGGGAGCAGTCAAACATCCTTAGCACTTCTGAGGAGGCGGGAGAGGCTCCCACCACCAGCGCTGTACTGGCAGCCCTCAGCCTGGCTTGTGGTTGAGCAGAGCTCCCCCTGTGGGAGTGCACTGACCACCAGGGGCAGCTCCTGCATTGAGCATCTGCCCCCTGGTGGTCAGTATGTGTCATAGTGACCAGTCATTCTGCTGTCAGGGTCAATTTGCATATCACCCTTTTATTATATAGGACTAGAGGTCTGGTGCACAAAAATTTGTGTACTCGGGGCTGGGGGTCTCTCAGCCCAGCCTGTGCCCTCTTACAGTCTGGGACCTTTCAGGAGATGTCCACCTGCTGGCTTAGGCCCGCTCCCCAGAGGATTAGGCCTAAGCTAGCAGTCAGACATCCCTCTGGCAGCCCAGGGGCGCTCGGGGGATGTCTACTTGCCAGCGGGAAGCAGGTCTAAGCTGCAGTCGGACATCCTTAGCTCTGCTGAGGAGGCAGGAGAGGCTCCCACCACCACTGCTGTGCTGGCAGTTGACAGCCTGGCTTGTGGCTGAGCAGAGCTCCCCCTGTGGGAGCGCACTGACCACCAGGGGGCAGCTCCTGCATTGAGCATCTGCCCCCTGATGATCAGTGTGTGTCATAGTGACCAGTCATTCCCAGTGGTTCTGCTGTTAGGGTCAATTTGCATATTACTCTTTTATTATATAGGATAGTGGCCTGATGCATGGGTGGGGGCCGGCTGGTTTGTCCTGAAGGGTGTCCCGGATCAGGGTGGGGGTCCCACTGGGGTGCCTGGCCAGCCTGGGTGAGTGGCTGATGGCTGTTTGCAGGCTGGCCACAGCCCCTTCAAGGTGGGTGTCCCCCCTGGGGTTTCTGGCCAGCCTGAGTGAGGGGCTGAGGGCCATTTTCAGGCTGGCCACATCACCTTCAGGGAGGGGGTCCCTGCTGGGGTACCTGGCCAGCCTGGGTGAGTGGCTGATGGCTGTTTGCAGAGAGGCTGGAGGCTGGTATCTGGAATTTATTTAACTTCTAAAGTTGAAACTTTGTTGCTTTAACCGAAGCCCAGGTCAGATTGCCCCTGACAACCCAGGCTCCCAGTGCTTCCTTGAGGCCAAGGATGGAAGCAGGTCTCTGGGGTTTATTTATCTTCTATAATTGAAACTTTGTTGCTTTGAATGGAGGCCACAGCCGGCCTAGGCAGACAGAAACCTTAGCTTCCTGCATTGTTGGGGCAAGCCTCCTGCTTATTGCAGCTCTGTGGTTGCCGACCACCATCTTGGCTGGGTTAATTTGCATTATGTCACTCTGATTGGCTGGTGGGCGTGGCTTAGGTGTGATGGAGTGAGGGTCAATTTGCATATTATTCTTTTATTAGATTAGATAGTATAGGATAGGATATCACATTTATTGATTTGCCAATATTGTACCAGGCTTACATCCTTAGAATGAATCCCATTGATCATGGTATATGATCTTTTTAATGTATTGCTGGATTCAATTTGCTAATATTTTGTTGAGGATTTTAGCATCTATGTTCATACAGGGATACTGGCCTGTAATTATCTTTCTTTGTAGTGTCTTTATGTGTTTTTGGAATTAGGATAGTGCTGACTTCATAGAAAGAGCTTGGAAGTGTTCCTTCCTCTTAGATTTTTTTGAATAGTTTGAGGAGTATAGGTGATAGTTCTTTGAATGCTTGGTAAAACTCCCCTGTGAAGCTGTCCAGACCAGGGCTTTTTTTTGGTGGGACTGTTTTGATTATTGCTTCTATTCAGTTGTTATCGGCCTATTTAGGTTTTCTGATTCTTCCTGATTCAGTTTTTGAGATTGTGTTTTTCTAGGAATTTGTCCATTTCATCCACATTGTCCAGCATGTTGGCATATAGTTGTTCATAGTAATTTTATGGTTTCAGTTTTTACTCAAGCTCTTTTGTTTCTGATTTTATTTATTTGGGTCCTCTCTCTTTGTTTCTTGATGAGTCTGGCTAAAGGTTCATCTGTCTTTATCCTTTCAAAGAACCAGTTCTTGGTTTCACTGTTTTTGTTTTTTGTTGTTATTGATTTTATTTTTGTTTTGTTTTGTTTTTATCTCTGTCATTTATTTCTGCTCTAATCTTTATTATTTTCTTTCTTCTCCCTTCTCTGGGCTTTTCTTGTTGTTCTCTTTTAAGCTTTTTAAGTTGTCGTGTTAAATAGTTTATTGTTAATTTTTCTTTTTTTTTTTATGGTAGGCCTATAGTGCTATGAATTTCCTTCTCAGGACTGATTTTGCTATGTCCCAAAGATTTTGGGTTGTTGTATATTCATTTTTATTTGTTTCCAGGAAGGTTTTGCTTTCTTTCTTAATTTTGTTGGTAACTCATTCATTGTTTAGTAACATCCTATTTAGCCTCCATGTGTTTGAATGTTTTGGGGTGTTTTTACTGTAAATTATTTCTAATTTCATTCCATTGTGATCTCTGAAGATGTTTGATATGATTTCAATCTTCTTGAACTTGTAGGGACTTGTTTTGTGTCCTGCATGTGGTCTATCTTTGTGAATGATCCATGTGCACTTGAGAAGAATGTATATTCTGCAGCTTTGAGGTGAAATGTTCTATAAATGCCAATTAAATTCATCTGATCCAGTGTGTCCTTTTTCCATGTTAATTTTTTGTCTGCAAGATCTATCCAGTGAAGTCCGCAGGATGTTAAAGTCCCCTACTATGACTGTATTGTCATTGATCTCTCCCTTAAAGTTCTACAGAAGTTTTTTTATATATTTAGGTGCTCCAATTTTGGGTGCATATATGTTTACCAGGGTTATAATCCTTTTATTGGATTGATCCCTTTAGTATTATGTAGTGACCTTTGTTGTCTCTTGTGATGGCCTTCATTTGGAAGTCTGTTTTGTCAGATATAAATATTGCTACTCCAGCTTTTTTTTTCTTTTTCATTTGTATGGAAAATTTTTTTTCTATCCCTTCACTCTTATCCTGTGTGTTTCTTTTGTTCTGAGGTGGGTCTCTTATAGGTAGCGTATGGTTGGGTCATGTTTTTGTATCTATTCAGCTACTCTGTGTCTTTTGATGGGAACATTAATCCATTTACATTTAAGATTATTATTGATATGTACTTATTGGTTGCCAATTTAATTCTTTATGCCTAGGTTTCTTTCTCTACTTCTTCTTCTCATTATAACAGTCCCTTTAGCATTTCTTGTAATGCTTGCTTGGTAGTGATGTACTCCTTTAGTCTTTTTTTGTCTGGGAGGCTCTTTATTTGACCTTGTATTTTGAATGATAGCCTTGCTGGATATAGTAATCTTGGTCTCAGATCCTTGCTTTCTTTTTTTTTTTTTAAATATATTTTATTGATTTTTTACAGAGAGGAAGGATAGAGAGTTAGAAACATCGATGAGAGAGAAACATCGATCAGCTGCCTTCTGCATGCTCCCTACTGGAGATGTGCCCACAACCAAGGTACATGCCCTTAACCGGAATCGAACCTGGGACCATTCAGTCTGCAGGCTGATGCTCTATCCACTGAGCCAAACCGGTTAGGGCTAGATCCTTGCTTTCTCTTACCTTGATACTTCATGCCATTACCTTCTTGCCTGTAGAGTTCTGATGAGAAATCAGGTGTCAGCCTTATGAGAACTGTTTTGTAGGTAATAGTTTGCTTTTCTTTTGCTCCCTCTAGGATTCTCTTTTTGTCTTTAGTTTTTGTTATTTTATTTATGATGTGTTTGGGTTCTTCTTGCTTGGGGTTCTCTGTGCCTTCTGAACTTGTGTGACTTTTTCTTTTACAGTTTAGGGAAGTTTTCTGTCATTATTTCTTCAGACACATTCTCTATCCCTTTCTTCCTTTCTGCCTCTTCTGATACACTTGCTATTCTAATATTGTTATGATTCATTTAGTCCCACACCTCCCTTAAGCTGTCCTCCTGTTTTATCATTATTTTTCCTTTTCGGTTCTCTGAGTGATATTTTTCAGCCCTGTCTTCTAATTCAGTTATTTGATCTAAGCCTCCCCTAATCTGCTGTGTATTCCTTCCAATGTGTTCTTTATTTGCACTATGTCATTCTTTATTTCTGTTTTCATAGTTACTATGTGAACTGTTGAGCATCTTTACCATCATTATTCTGAACTCTATATCAGATAAATTTCTTATCTCCATTTCATTGATCTCTTCTTCTGAGAATTGTTCTTTCATTTGTGGGTTGTTTCTTTGTCTCCTCATTTTGGCTATCTGTTTTTTTTGTGTGTTTTTTTGTTTTTTTTGTGTGTGTGGTTTTTTTTGTGTGTTTTTTTTACTCTGCTACACCTCTCAATCTCTGGTGCAGGACAATGTGAAATGCTGTTTTTGACTAATTAGATCTGGCAGAGACTCAAATCCTCCAGAGACTACAGACTGACAGAATTCTGGCTTGAATTGCCCCCAGGCACTCATCCACAGCTGTGGCAAGAGTTTTTGTTTTTTTTTTCAACAGGGTGGGGCAGTTGCTTCTGCCTGGAGACTAATTGTTTTCTCAGTCTCATAATGACTATCTAACTCAGCACTCTGGGTAAGGTATTTTCCAATAGGGTGGGTTAGCTGTCTTCCCCCCAGGCAAAGCCACCTGTATAGCAATTGTCTGTGTGGGAAATATGACCTCACCAGTATGAGGGAATGACTCAGCACAGACACCTGGGGGAGGAGGAGTGGGGAGTGTGGGGTGTAGTGTTTGAGGGTTCTGCTTTCTGAACTCTAACCCCAAAGCCACCAATCCTGGCTTCTGTTCATACAGTTCCAGTCCATTCTACCCTCCCTCTGCCAGAGCACAAGGTGAGTGGCTTTGCAGGAAATTAAATTTTTGCATTGGCCCTTCAGGACATTACCTGAATTTCCAGCTTCTCTGACTGGCAGACAGCACCCCTGCTGCTTTCCACAGCCAGATGTTATGTGGGTACCCTCCTCAGGTCTGGTGCCCTCTGCTGGGGTCCCAGTTTGGGAATTAGATCCCAGAATTCTCAGTGGCAACCCCTCACAACTGAGATATCTCTCTGGAACTTCAGTTGCTGTCTGTCGGAGCCCGTCCAGCCCTTTCATATGTCTGCCCCTTCTACCAGTCTCTATGTGGTCTCCACTTTTAGTCCTCAGTTATCTGGGTTCTCTCCAGCAAATCTTCCAATGATTATTCAAGATGTTTTTCTGTATTTTAGTTGTAATTCCAGTTTGGTCCTGGAGCGTGTCCATGGAGCATCCACTTACTCCGCTGCTATTTTTAATCTTCTGGTTCCTTTTATTGACTATGTGTGGAGAAGGTGTCTCCTCACTTATCACTAGTATATTAACTTACGAGGCAAAGAATTTATTTCTGTTTTGTTTGCTATTTTATGCTTAAGTGACTAGAACAGTGTCTGGTGCATATGTATCCATGTACATTTACTTAATGAAGTAAATAAATGCATCCCCAGACCAAACCATAAGTTCCCTGGGGACAGGACAGGCTGACACAACAGCTGCTCTCTTCACTGGCCGCTGGTCTGTGGGGTGTGAGAATACACATTTGTGCCCTCTCTCTGAAGGGCTGAGGAAGTGGCATGATATGTTGTCGCTATATGGATAATGATAGTTTAAGCTGTGCCTATCTGCTACTTAAACCGTAGAAGATTCTTTCCAAGATGATTACAAATGAGATGTGAAAAAAAAAAAGCCAGGAGCCAGCATTGGTGCCCATGCAAGACCTTTTAGTTTTTGTGTTCACCAGCCCCTCCCAGGAAGCCTCTCAGATGGGCCATGGTGGGGTGGGGTGGGGTGTGGTGGGGCTGGAGAGGCAGGAAGGGCGTGTGTTGATGTCATAGTGAGTCTTCCCCTCTGGTCCGGTCTGAGAGGAAGTGTGTGATAGATCACAGGGAGGCAGAATGTCAGTCCCTGACAGGGGCTGAGGTGGTCCTTTGGTTTCCCTTTCATGCCTGTGCTTGAAGCCCTGCCTCTGTTTAGATAAATGAACGGGTGCAGAGAGGAGCTTCACTGCAGTGGTCATAATCTGATATGTAGCGGATACAAAGTCTGGCTGGGGAGAGTCAAATCTAATTCTGATGATCTAATAATATCTTCGAGGAGGTGCCCTGAGGGTAACTTTTGGTCTCTTGGCTTCTCCTCCCAAGTGCCCATAAGGAGGAGGAAGGTGGCCAGATTTTTTCAGAGCCTCTATGCTAAGTGAGTTTATCTGGCACAGAAATTCTTAGGCACATGGTTTCAAGACACAATAATAGTTGTCTTTTTGTCAGCTGCTGAATAATTTTGAGAGAGTCACAAGATGTTAATTTAATGAAACCATGGACTTAATGCTCCTCCCCTACACACACACACATACACACACACACCATCATTCTGGCTACAGAAATTGTCATACGTTTACATGTCAGGTTTTGAGGTAAGGTACCTAGAGTGTCCTTCCTCACCCCAGGGATTTATGAAGCTCTCATTCTGTGTCACATTACTGCTGCCAACATATCCCCCATCCTCTCCTCCACATGCCCTAAGGCTTACTTTCCAGCCCTGCCATCACTCCTGCTTCAGCATCTCCCCAGGCTATCAGTCAAAATGCTATTCCCTACAATGTCAATTGCAAATGCAAGACCATGTGAAAACTTTCCTGCCCCACTCCTCCTTTCAGCCCTGCAGTGCCCCGTGCTTACCTCATGATCCTCACCTTCTCCTCACTTTGACATCTAGAGGGGTCAGCCCCGCAGGTAATGCTCAGCATGCTGGCTGAGTTGGACACTTCACTTGTGACCATCTTTTTCCTTCCTTCCCCCCTTGCCTTGCCTTTCTTGATTTGGCACTGCACTCTGTCACCCTTCTTAAATGCACGGTGTACTTGTTATAGCCTAAATCTTGGGCTGTAGCCTTGGAGCTGACATTTCAGCCTGGCACGCAGGCCCTTCTGATACCTGCTTCCATCCCCCATCTTGTTGTACATACCATGTTCTAGTTGTGCATAATTACTATCAGCTCTCTGAAAGTCCCAGGCTCAATCTCAGCTTTATGGCCCTGCCCATGCTGTTTCTGCCATCTGGAGTGCCTTTCCCCTTCGTTCTCAGCAGGCTGAACCTGACCGACCTCTAACAATGTCATTCAGGTGCCTCCTCAAAGCAGCCATCTGGGTCAGCTGTACCTTTTGGGCAGGGAGGCTGCTGGCCCCACTGGACAAAACTCATATTAGAGCATGTCTCAAACTACATGTTTTAATGATGTTGATCTCCAGCTAACTGGACTGCTGTAAAGGCAGGACTGGATCCTCTAGCACTGCACCTAACACACAGATATTTAGAAAATACCTGTCTTTCAGATCATTTGTCCTTAAACCTACCAACATATACTCAATGCTTTTTGATTTAGGTTGTTGTTTTTCTAACAATATTTAATGAAGTCCTATCTGATGCAAAGAGGAATAGAGCTTGTACATTGAAGTTGCCATGCTTTCTTGAAAAAAAAAAATGGCTTAAATGGCTTTATTTACTGCTTTTATTCTCATAAGGATTTGCCATATGCATTTACTACAGCAATTGAGAATTTAGTAAAAGTTAGTGGAGCAAGATAGTTCTTCCACTGCCTATAAGCAGTCATCAACTAGGTATTTTTAATTTTTTAAATTGTTGTTTTTAATTGGTTTTTAGAGACAGAGTGAGCAAAGAAAAGGGAGAGAGAGAAGGAGAAATAACTAAGTGAGAGTGAAACATCTATTGGCTGCCTCCTGCATGTCCCCTTCTGGGCATCGAGCCTGAAACCCTGGCATATGCCCTAACTGGATATTGAGCCAGCAACCTTTTGATGCATGGGATGACACCCAAACAACTGAACCACACTGGCCAGGGTGGTATTTTTAATTTTATAAGTGGGCTGCTGTAAGAAAACTACAAGATGATTGTGCCCTGCCCTGCGTTGCTCAGTGGTTAGAGTGTTGGCCCCTGAGGGTTTGATTTCTGGTTAAGGGTACATACCTGGGTTGCAAAGTCAATCCAATCAATGTGTCTCTCTTACGTTGATATTTTTCTCTCTTTCTTGCCCTGCTTCCCTTCATCCCTTCCAAAAATCAATGAAAAAAAATACCCTCAGGTAAGGATTAAAAAAAAAAAAAATTATGCATTCAGCTTCAATCAACTCAACTCCCCTCCAAATAAAGTGTGAGATAGGAACCATAGGAAGAGCAAAGGACAAGGAGGGATTGGTGTTTCAATGGTCACCAAACTCTGAAGCTTCTACCATGTTTAGTCATTTCTGTTTGGACAAGAGCTTGTTTTCCACACTCAAGCTTAGTTTTCTATATGCTGGATGTAACTCCTCCAGGGAACAATCTCTGAACTTGCCTCTGACACATGGCTGTCACTCACACATGCAGGGCCCCAGCAAGATTCTAGACCTGTTGGCTTCCAAGTAAAATGGATTTTGGTTTCTCTGCTGGGATCTATCTCAGACTAATGACTTTCTAGTGTCATTAACTCATTTGTTACAGATCTTTTTCGCTCTCAGCTGAGCGGGTCTCGGCTGGATCGTCTTGCTTGCCTGTTTTTAGTTTCTCTGGGTTGAATGTAGAGCATTACGATGTGATGAATGCAGAAGGAAGCATCAGATGTGAATGAGCTTCTATTTAGCCGAGAGTGCAAATAACAGTACTCACATGGAAAGGGCTGTTATGTTCCCTTTTTCTTCATGGAGTTTTCATAATAAGTAGCCAGTGAAACTGTGTTCAGTAGTCATTTTTAGCATATGGGCCTGGTTCTCTTGATATAATTTTTACTTTGGTTTAGGGATATTTCAGTGCATAGCCAAGAAAGGACTAAGAGAAATGGAAATCTTTCATCAGTTTTCACCTCTCATACAGAGAAACATTAGTTGGAGGTAGAAACTGAACACATCTTTTTTGGCATCCTTGTTCCCAGGTCAGGATTGGCAGTTGAGTTAAGGGGAAAAGGGAAGAGAGAGAAACCATGGAAAAAGACATTGGGTGTCTGGGACAGTCACATGGAGACTGTCTTCTTTTCTTAAGTTTAAATTTTCTTATTTGAAATGATCACAATTAAATAACAGTTTTAAGCACCCAGTTGATCAAGGAATTTTATAAAACTTTGTTTTGAAATGTTCCTAAGGTAAGTGATCACTATCTAGTGGACAGATAGGGTCTGATGACATGGGAAGAACTCTTGTACAAGTGACTAGAGCTTGTTCTCAACAGATGCTTCCAATACCGAGGGTCACAGCTGAGTGCCAGCAGGAAAAGAGAGCTGGAAAATCTGTCTCCTGCAGCCAAATGGGCGCTAAATCCTAGGCTCATGCCAGCTGAAATGGAGCATCATGTGTGGCCAAAGGGTGTTTCAGAAAGAGAAGAGCTGGCTTCTAATTCTTTCAAGCCAGAATCCAACTCTGTGTTCTGAGAGCCAGCTGCTCTTACCCCTAAGGTGATCTCAGGGCCCAAAATGACCTCTCTTTTCCCTGTTGCAGCCAGCTGCTCCTTGAGGTTCTTTCTATGTACCTTTGACAAGAGGAAATCTCTACAAGGCTCTGTATATGGTCTCAGTGCATGTCTTGTCTTATAGTCATGGTGAAAGACTGCTTAGTCTTCGGTAAGCTGAATAGTATTCACTAAATATCTGTGTTTAGTATGTTAAATAGTCTTTGCTCTCTAGGAGTTTATGTCACACACACATGTGTACACACACACACCTATTCTTTGAACTTTAAAGAAGAAGAATGAGCCCTGACTGGTTTGGCTCAGTGGATAGAGCATTGGCCTGTGGACTGAAGGGTTCCGGGTTCGATTCCAGTCAAGGGCACATCCCCAGTAGGAGGTATGCAAGAGGCAGCTGATCGATGTTTCTCTCTCATCGATGTTTCTAACTCTCTATTCCTCTCCCTTCCTCTCTGTAAAAAAATCAATAAAATATATATATTTTTTAAAAAAAGAAGAATGAATGAATGAACATGTATGTTTAGCTACCCAGCAACAGGATATCAATGAATAAATCTTTACTGCCATTAACAAATCTTTGTGCAACATAGGTCACAGGGGTTTATCCTTTATTAGAATAGAAAGACGGAAGATAGGGCTTGGTTTTCCCTTAATTTGGAGGAGGATAAGAAGAAAATCATTAGTTTTATTTTTTGAAGAGTTGAGACCATGTGTAGAACACATTTTGATGACTAGGAAATGGCCTCTTCCTCTGGTGGAACGTGTGGAAGAACATGGGTGATGTGCTTTTGTGAGGTGTTGAGGACTGTTGGTAGGAGTGATGTTCTGTCACGTGGGAGGGTTGGTTTCTCATGGTGTTTGAGGTTTCATGTGGGGTCATACATGTGACTGGGTTTATTGACATGATTCCTACAGAGAAATGTGTGGTTAAAAAAAAAATCATGGCTTCCTGAAGAATCATGGTTCACATCCTAACCCTCAGAAGCTATGAATATATTAGATTACATAGTGAATAGTGATTGCTTGTAAACTGACCTTAAGATGGGATGATTATTCTGGATAATCTAAGTAATTCAGGTGGGTCAAATGTAATCATGAAGGTTCTCTAAAGTGAAAGAGACAGGAGACTGTATTACAAGACCAGAGTGAGGCCTTGTGATAAAGTCTCCAAACCTTTTGTTGCTTTGAAGATGGAAGAAGGTGCCATGAGCCGGCGGACTCTAGAAGCTTGAGAAGGGAAGGAAATGGATTCTGCCCTAGAGCCCTTAGAAGGAACCAGTCCAACCAATACCTTGCTTTTTAGGCCATCGAGACCCATTTCAAACTTCCAACCTCTAGAACTCTAGATAATAAATTTGTGTTGTTTTTGGAAACAGCTAAGAATCATATCTGTAATAATTCTATAATAATAAAAGCATAATATGCTAATTATACCAGACATCTTTTGGACATCTTCTGGACAACCTTCCAGATGAAGCCGGGGCTGCGAGGGAAGCCTGGGTCTCAGGTGCCAGAGGGAAGCTGGTGCTGGCAGCAGGGGAAGGAAGGTCTATTTTTGCATGAATTTTGTGTATCGGTACTCTAGTGAGGATTATAAAACTGAAACTCTTAGACACAGACAACAGTATAGTGGTTACCAGACAGAGGGGGTGGTAAAGGGTAAAGGTTACCAAATATAGGATGATAAAAGATTATTTGACTTTGGGCAGTGAGCACACAATGCAATGTACAGATCATGTATCATAGAAATATATACTTGAAACCTTTATGATCCTATTAAACAATGTCACCCCAATAAATTTAATTAAAAGGTAAAAAACAACTAAATACCTAACTAAATAAATAAATATATTTGTGTTCTTTAAAGCCACCACATGTGTAGTAATTTGTTATAGCAACAATAAGCAATAATGCAATATGGAAATGTCTCTATTTTGGAAACATGAGACCCTTTTAATTACTTATAGTATCCTATATAATAAAAGGCTAACATGCAAATGGTCATCACACCCTCACACTGTAACGACAGATTGGCAGGAAATGCACCATCAGGCTGGCATGGGGGAGCAAGCAGTTAGGGGTGAGGGAACAAGCAGTTAGGAAGCGATCAGGCCAGCAGGAGAAGGCAGTTTGGGGCGATCAGACTGGCAGGGGAGGGCAGTTGGAGGCGATCAGGCTGGCAGGGGAGGGCATTTGGGGACGATCAGGCCAGCAGGGGAGGGCAGTTGGGGGTGATCAGGTCAGCAGGCAGGCAGATGGTTAGGAGCTGGTGGTCCTGGATTATGAGAGGGATCCCTGCGGGATTGGTCCTAAACTGACAGTCAGACTTCCTCTGAGGGGTCACAGATTGGAGAGGGTGCAGGCCAGGCTGAGAGACACAACCCCCTTCCCCCATGCACAAGTTTCCTGCACAGGGCCTCTAGTATAATATAATGGAAAATTAATGTAATATAAATTCAAAGAAGAATCTTGTCAAAATTAATTCTAAGATCTCTCTAAACTCATTTATTTACTAGAGCAAGGGCAGAATTTCTTCACTATTATATCCTCACTGCCTAGTTCATTGCCTGACTCATATTTAAATGAATGAATCTTTTTTTAACTAAATCCATGAAAAACAACTCTCTTTTCAAAGAGTTTATTTTATAGTGTATCACTATTATTAGAAATCTTAAATCCAGGCTCTTGTTATAGACAAAGAATGACACTTTTCATTGTCATTTAAAGATGAGAGGTTTGGTTAGAGAATTTTTTTAAGTTGTTGGGTTTAAACAAGAGTTATTACTTCCTTGGGTTCTAGGAAATTCTTTGTACCTACACATGATTGGAGTGTTAACTTCTCCTTTGCCTGTTCAATAAAACTTCTGTAATATGTAGCAAGTTTTAACCTTAAATTTGTGACCAAAAATTGCTCATTATTTATGAATCTCAGTTTGGTAAGCCTGGTATTATTTACTAATATTAATAATATTATTCATGATCTTTGCATGGCATCTTTTAGAATTAAGAATATTTCCAGTGTTGATTTACTATTTCTTCACTCATTCTCTGAAAAAACCTTTGCTAGGATCTTACTGTGTGCCAGGCACTGGGGAAACAAAGGGAAATAAGATATGGTACTTCTCAGAGGAATCCACATTCTAGACGGGAAGAAAGATGAGTGGATACATAATGAGACTATGCTATAGCCAGCATTAAAATAAATTGTGGTGCCCAGAGGAGAAAACTTACAACTCTGCATAGAGAAGATAGCAGAGAGGAAGAGACTCTTAAACCAGATACCTAAGGACCAGAAACAGTTTGACAAGTGGAAGATGTGGATATAGCTATGAGGTTCACGGCACAGGAGGAAACAGTCAGAGAGTCAGGAAGATTGAAGGAAGGGACTTTATTCTGTACTCCTGGGCGAAGTCCAGAGGCCCCAAGGGAAGGGGCCGCTGGAGTCTCGCCGAAAGGGAGTAAGGGGCGTTTTTTATACAGCTGTTCAGTGAGCGTGGTGGAGCACGAGCTGTGGGCAGTCCTGCCCGGGGTTTTCAGGTTTCCAGGAAGGAATCTGTGTCCTCTGTCTGGTAGCTGACCTTGTGGGGGCATGCATCAATCCCCCGACCCCCTTCTGACCTAACAATAACTAGATATAATTATTAACTGCAGCTCTGGTGCACAAAATTTCGTGCACTGGGGGGCAGGGTTTTCCTCAGCCCAGCCTGCACTCTCATACAGTCTGGGACCTTTTGGTTGACCTCCCTTTTGCAATTCCGGGACTCCTCACTGCTTACTGCCTGCCTACAGTGCATGTTCATAGAGACCTGTCCTTCTGCCATTTGGTCAATTTGCATATTAGGGTTTTATTATATGGGATTGCCTCCAGAATCTCAGGTACTGTGCTGGGCTTTCATTTAATTTTTACTCTAAGGAAAATAATATTCTAATTAAGTAACTTTACAAAACCACATAGAGCAGGATTTATATTGTCTTAGAAGTCATGGATTTGAAAGCAGAAGTGGGCAAACTTTATCTGGAAAGAATGAGAATAATCATGTTAGGCTCTGTGGGTCTCTGTCACAACTATTCAACTCTGCTGGTGTAGTGTGAAGTAGCCATAGATAATATGGAAACAAATGAGCATGGCTGTGTTCCAAGAAAACTTCGTTGATAAAAATAGGCAGTTGGCTGGATCTGGCCTGTGAGCAGCAGTTTGCTGACTCCTGTTCTAGAATGGCAATTATAGCTACCACTAGAGGCCTGGTGCACAAAAATTTGTGCACTTGGGGGGCAGTCCCCCAGCCTAGCCTGTGCCCTCTCACAGTCTGGGAACCCTCGGGGAATGTCCACCTGCTGGCTTAGGCCCACTCCCCGGGCGATTGGGCCTAAGCTGGCAGTCAGACATCCCTCTGGCAGCCTGGAAGCCCTCGGAGGATGTCCACTTGCAGGGAGCAGGTCTAAGCTGCAGTCGGACATCCTTAGCACTGCTGAGAAGGCAGGAGAGGCTCACATCACCACCACTGTACTGGCAACCATCAGCCTGGCTTGTGGCTGAGTAGAGCTCCCCCTGTGGAAGTGCATTGACCACCAGGGACAGCTCCTGCATTGAGCGTCTGCTCTCTGGTGGTCAGTGTGTGTCATAGTGACCAGTCATTCCCAGTCATACTGCTGTTAGGGTCAATTTGCATATTACCCTTTTATTATATAGGATTTTGTTTTGGGATATTTCTGGAGAAGAAGCTTTTAGGTTATATTCACTTTTCAGTGGTCAGTGACAGCTTCAGAATGGGCTATAGACTCTCACCAAGAAATGATGGCTGACAAGATTAATAGTGTAGGTTCAGATTGACCCACTTTTCTAACATTTCACATAGTTGTGATTAATATTTAACAGACCTCTGAGAATCCAGATAGAATACATCTTTAGGTCATTATAGATGAGTCCAAAGAGAAAACCACACTAATGCAGTCTTGGCAGAGGATTTGACGTGTTGGTATGTCTGTGCTTTCAGATATGAGGGGGGAGAGGAGGGGAGAGAGATATTGAGATTTGTCTGGAAAGGAAAAATAAGGTAAAGATCTGATGACCTGGGAGAAGTCTTAGTGCTCTGTCATCTGGAAAAAGGCAGAGCCATCTGGTTAGTGTAACTCTGAGGGGCTGTGTGAAAGGAAGTCCTAAGTCCAGATTAAAACACAAAACACATCTTGACATTTTAAAGCAACAAGCCTGAAAAATCTGTCTGAAATAGCTGATACTGTGGGAAAAGTCACTAAATTCAGAGATTTGAGTAAGGAATTCTTTTAGTGCAGTGATGTTCAACCTTTTTCATCTCATGGCACATATAAACTACTAGAATTCTGCAGCACACCCCAAAATATATATTTTTTGCCAATCTGACAAAAAAAAGTATAATTTGATTTATTCACACTGGACTGCTACTGTTGTGTTGACTGTTGTCATTTCTTTTATTTGACAATCTAAGGGGAAAAGAGGTTAGTGCCCCTGACTAAATAGTCAGGTATTGCATGTTTATTTTATTTTATTTTTTTAAAATATATTTTATTGATTCTCCACAGAGAGGAAGAGAGAGGGACAGAGAGCTAGAAACATCGATGAGAGAGAAACATCGATCAGCTGCCTCTCGCACACCCCCCCATTGGGGATGTGCCCGGGATGTGCCCCTGACTGGAATCGAACCTGGGACCTTCTAGTCCACAGGCTGATGCTCCATCCACTGAGCCAAACCGGTCAGGGCAGGTATTGCATGTTTAAAAAAATTTCAGGACATACTGGTTGAAAATTTCTGTTTTGGGGCAAAACCATGAGTTTTTTTGAGAATAGATCTTCAAGGGTATATCCTAAGAGAAAGAGAGTGGTAGGAAAACACCTGGAAAACCATTAAAAGATTTCACAAATGTCACTGAAAGGAAACATTGGGAAGCCATATAAGACACCTGTTCTGGCCCTGTGTGACTAAAAGATTCTTTTCTCTCGGCTAATGAGTGAAAAGTATTATTACTTTGGAAACCTAATTTTTTTTTTTGAGTAAAACTTTTGAAAAATTGAAAGTAGACTAAGTTATGAGATTGTTTCAAGTTTGGATGGTTCCAATTAGATTGATTAAAGGTGATGTCTGTGGCTGTTGTCTCTGGAGTTCCCTGGGCTATGCATCCCAAAGTGTTCTGATCTGGTTACGCAGCAGGCTCTGAAGATTGAATTGGGAGGGAGAGGGAAGAAAGGAAAAAAAGATGGAAGATGAGGGAGTTGATATCTTTCTGGAAGACATCGTACATGTTTGCAGGCTACAGTTGTCTCAATCAAAACTATTTGAATTTTTTCTTGTATTTTTGATCCTGGGCATGAATCTTGTGATTTGGGGACTTGTTTAGTTGCATAGTGTGGAAGCTGAGCTTTCCTGGTTCTCTGGCTACTTTACCTCACTCTGACTTGCAGGCATCAACTTGATCCCATTGTGCATTTGTGTGTTGTTGTTCTGGCCTCTTTCTAGGTGAGATGCAGCTTCATAAAACTCAGAAAGAGCTTCCTCAACAGGGACATCTTAAGGCAGCTCAAGAAAATAAGCTGTAAAGTAGATAAATGCTTTGATGTGGATTATGTCCTGCAAACTGTTTATATAAAAGACTTTAACATATAAACCAATTAAAGAGTCTTATAATTTGACATCTCTTTCCTATGGGACAAAGCTTTTTTATATTGTAAATTTAGAAAAGCATACTCGAATTCTACAGTCTGGTTGAAATTCTTTTCTTTCAGTAAGGGTTAAATAAAGGGGGGCTTCAAAGCATTGTTGATATATTGCAGGAAGCTTTGAAGCATTTGTTTCCTGGGAAGTTCACTAAGGGAGGGTATAGTTTCTTACAGAAATCCTTTTCTTAGCTGCATGTAGTAAATAACCTAGTCAGTGGGGTTGTTATTGCAAGATCAAATTAGTATCTAAATGAACTGTTTCCATTGTAAAGAAAATCTTAAGATATAATGTTCTTTGAATCCAGCTAATCTTTTCTTTATCTTAATTCACCTCTTTAACTCTCTGATAACAATATTACATATACTTTCCAGTAACTCAGCAGATGTTAAATATGGAACTAACTTGCTCCATTTCAGCACATAGTACATATGTTGTTTTTTTAAAATGTACTGTCCTATCTTAGTTGATGGTACCATCATGTATGCACCCAGTTGTCCAGTCTGACCACTTCCCAATCGAGGGCTACTGCTCTGCTTTAATGGGGCTGGCAATTTAAAAATAAATGTTGACTCGCACATGTGCGATACATATAAAGCTCTCACTGGCACCAGTTGCATGTGTGTGTTTCAATCTGTCATTGTTGATCATGCAGTAATGTAATTACCGCATGAATCTTTCTTCTAATTAATTTCCTTTCACTGTGCACAAATCCATGCACCAGGCTACTAGTAAATAATATAAAATCATATTCACAAGCACATAGATCTATCAAACAGCAAACTGAATTTTTCTTCAGTGTTTGCTTGCTACTTGTTTATTCATTTTGTGGTTGCTATTAGGCAAGTAGTAGAAGGCACCACAAATTTTGAGAAAAAAATGAGAGAACTTAAAATTGAGAATTCTGCCCATTAACTTAACTTTCTACCTGTGCTTTTGAGTAATACCCACCTCCTTTAAATTTTGAGGCATAACACCTCCCAGGGTTTTGCCAGAGCATATTCAAAAATGTACAAGAACATGTGCTGTAATATGATATGTAGGAAGCTCACCCAATAGCAGCATAAAGAGGTGATAGTGTGTCTGGATCTCACCAGGGAACATTGTGGTGCTTATTTTATTTTATTATTTTTTAAATATATATATTTTTATGTCAGTGAGGAAGGTAGAGGGGAAGATAGAACCATCAATGATGAGAGAAAATCATTGATTAACTGCCTCCTGCATGCCCCTTACTGGGGATCAAGCCCACAACTTGGGCATGTGCCCTTGACCAGAATCAAATACAGGACCTTTCAGTCTGCAGGCAGCTGCTCTATCCACTGAGCCAAACCAGCTAGGGCTCGTGGTGCTTATTTTAGCTCTCTCTCCTTCTTGTGTCCCCATGTCAGTTGCTATTTTGATAGTGAACATGCTTCTGCAGCTAGTATGCTGATGGCCAGAAGCCCTCATGGTAGAGGTAGCGGGGCGGGCAATGAGTTACCCCTGTGCCCACTGACACCCCTATCACCATCTATTTGTTGAGCACGGGACTCATGCCTATGAAATAATAACAACATACAATACAAGATAAGAATCCTGCTTATAAAAACCTAGTCTTGTTTTAGAGAAAAAATACATATGAAATACAGATAACTTTTAAGACAAGTAGAATATAAAAATGTTTTTACAGCCAAAATGCACATTGAAATGCACATTAATATACAATCAGTGAAGATTATAAACATTTACTTAGTAAAAAGTTTAGTATTTAGGAAAATATTCACTGTTCTGTGGATATTATATTATTCTAATGTGTAAAAATATTACAATAATTAGGGGCTCAGTGCACAAAATTCGTGCAGGGGGGGGTCCTCACCCAGCCTGTCTCCTCTCAGGAGGTCTCTCAGGGGGTGTCCTACTGATGACTTAGGCCCGCTCCCTGATCCCCTTGGGGAGTGGGCCTAAGCCACAGTCTGGCCTCCCTTTGTGGGAGGTGACCAGGCTAATCAGGGGAAGCCACCAGCCCCATCATCCCGTTGCTGCAGCCACTGCCAGTCACCACAGCCACCAAGGTGTTTTCATCAACACAGACTCCAGTCACTTCACCATGAAAAAATAACAACTTTCTTTAGGCATTTTTAAGATGTGTCTTTCATAGGATATGACATTTCTTTCTTTTTATTTTATCCTCACCTGAGGATATGTTTCCATTGATTTTTAGAGAATGTGGAAGAGAAGGGGAAAACAGAGAAGAAACATCAAAGTGAGAGGAACACTTTGATTGGTTGCCTCCTGCATATGCCCTGACCTGGGCCCTGGCCAGGGAGGAGCCTGCAACCTAGGTATATGCCCTTGGTCAGAATTGAACCCAGACCCTGCAGTCAGCAGGCTGAGGCATTATGCACTGAACCAAACTGGCTAAGGCAGGATATGACATTTCTTAGCCCTCCAGCAGTGGACCTTCATTTTTTTTCTCCAAGAGTGTGGTGGGAAAACCCTAGATCACCTTTAGGAATTCTTATTACCTAAGTTACTAAGAATATTACCAGTGGCATACAGGGAGCTTAGCCAATGAGCAGTAAGAAAAGGTGTTCACTCTGATCATCGGCTCCACCCCTGCCCCTCCAATTCCAGCTCCAACCCTGCCCAAGCCTGTAACCTCTGGCTGAGGATGCAGACCTGGGCAGGGGACAGAGCCCAAGCCTCTGCAATCACCGGCTCTGATCCTTCCCCCTGCCATTGCTGGCTCTACCCTTGCCCCACTGGCAGCTTCTGACCCCTAGACCCCTGCTTTGTTGGCTCCACCGATTCCTAGACCCCTGTGATCTCAGGCTCCGCCCCTGCCCCTCTGATTGCTGGTTCCATGGATCTCAGATCCCTGCAATCTCTGGCCTTGCCCCTGCCTAGGTCTGAGGCCTCTGGCCCAGGCCTTATGCCTGGGTAGGGCACCCTCATACTCCTCCAATCACCAGCTCTTCTTGCCCATGCCTGAGGCCTCTGGCAAAGTCCTCTGGTCTGGGCAGAGGACCCCCCAGCCCCCTCTGATCACCTGTTCTGCCCTTTGGGCCCCCCGCCTCCTTGTCACCTGCCTGGCTAACAGGCCTGACCACTTCAGTGGTGGGGCTGAGTTGGACTGGGTGTCCAACCCCCATCTTGTGTCCATGGGGGCGGCCATCTTGTGGCTATGGGTGCCGCCACATTTGTCATGGAGTGATGCCTAATTTGCATATTACTCTTTTATTAGGTAGGATGTGGCTATGGGTGCTGCCATCTTGTGGCTATGGGGGAGGCCATCTTGTGGCTATGGGCACTGCCATCTTTTGGCCATGGGGGCGGCTATCTTTGTCATGGAGTGATGCCTAATTTTCATATTACTCTTTTCTTAGATAGGATAATAGTTCCAGGTCACAAAAATCTCCTATAAATTTCTTGATAAATAAAATGGGTATTAATACTCTTAAAATGTTATACTATTAGTTTTATTTCAGGCTTTCTGCATTCTCCCCCCAAATATTAAAATGAAGCCTAGGCAGTTTAGTGTATCATTGAGAGTTGTCCTTTCCTTTTTCTAAAGGTGCAGCAGTGGGCCCAGTGGTCTTTGAAGGGGGTCCCTCCCCTTCAGTGTCCTGCTGCCATGTCTCCTACAGCATCTTCCCATTATTGTCATTGTTCATTTGCTTCTAATCTTGGCTCTTATACATGACAGTCTAATCACTTACTAATAGTTTTCTCATCAAGTTGTGTAGCCCAATAATGAATGCTGGCAGAGTGACTGACACCTTGGTCACCAATATAGTGAGTACATGTCTGGGTGGTAATGGAATGGGGCTGTCCCTATACTGGTACAGACCCATGCTGACATCTGTAGGCAATTGTGTTTCCAGTCAATAGATATCTTCTAATAGGTATGTGGCTTTGTTGACTTTAAGTTATTTTATTGTGTGTTCTTTTTTTAAAAACAAATGTTCAAATAATCACTATTTATTGATTTATTTATTTAATTATTTACTTATTTATTTATTGCTATGGCTAGTCCAACCATGGACAGTTGAGAATTAACTATATGGTCTTTATAATCAGACTGGAGGCCCAATGCACAAAAATCGTGCAAGAGTAGGCCTTTGCAGCCATGGTGGCTTCCTTGAACCCACCCTTGCAGTAGCAGCTGCAGCTCTGGCATCCAGTCTAATTAGCATATTATGTTTATATTATCCAATAAAAGTGTAATATTAAAATTGACAGTTTCTTCGGGATGCCTAAGCCACGCCCACCAGCCAATTAGAACGACTGTATGCAAATTAGCCCAGCCAAGATGGCGGAGGCTGCAGCCCCAGAGAAGCTGCACACCAGGGTCCAGCAGAGCAGACGGAAGACCTCTGCCTCGGGAGGGGGGGCGGGCAGGAGGAGCGAGCTGGCCTATGGCAGCGATCCAGGCCACAGCCGCGGGTGGGAGGAGGAGGGCGGGAGGAGCAAGCCACCCCGAGGCTGCAGCCTGGAATCGATCATCGCGGGGCACACACACACACGGAGTTAGCCTCCGTGTGTGTGTGTGTGCTCCGCGATGGATTCCGAGCGAGCCACCCCTGCCCCGAGGCTGCGGCCTGGAAAGCGATTGATAGCCAGGGCTTAGGCCTCCGTGTATGTATCCTGCGATGGATTCCAGGCTGATTCCAGGCGGAAGCCGAGGGGTGGGAGAAGTGAGCCCACACTGCTATCCAGGGGAGACAGAAGCTGTGCCATTGGCGGGTCCCTGAATGGAGGGGTGGATGGTCCAGAGGTGGAGGTGCTCCTGCTTTGCAGCTGCAGTGCCGGGGCTGCATGGGCAGCTGCCACCTGGCTGGGGCTGAGCCCTGAGCTGGGGGTTAATGTCCCCTCCCCATGGAAGCTTTAATGAAGGAAGGCGGGCTGCTTGCTCTCTCTCACACACACCGCCTCCTTGGCCCACTCTCTCGCTGGTTCCATTTTCTCTGCCACGGGGGCAGGAGTCTCCTGTGAGAGGCCCCGTCTCCCTTCAGAGCTGGGGTGAACCCGCGAGAGGCAGGAGACAGAGAGATGGGCAGGGGGCGGACGGAGGGAGCAGCAGCCAGGGAAAGTTTGGGGGGAAGTAACCAGATAGGGGAGGGATGGAACAGGATGGAGGGAAGAACTTTATAAAAGAGTCAGTGGACAGCAGAGTTAAAAAAAAGAGGATGTATGAGTGAACTGTAGGGCCTATAATGAAAACCAAGTATAGTTGTGTACTGGGGACAGATTTTAAAAGAAGTCAGAAAAGAAAAAAAGATAAATGATAGTGGATAATTAGGCAGGTAGATAGATAGTATTAAAACAGTGGCAGTAAGTAGTGAAGAATGTATGGCAAAGGTAGGATGAGAGAAAAAGAGGGAGGGAAGAAAAGTTATAAAGGGGGAGCTGGTAGAGCTTAAAAGGAGAATGGGAAGAAGGAAGGAATGGGGAAGGGAACAAAGCAGGTCAGAGGGAGGAAGTGAAGAAAAAAATGAAGGTGGGAAGGAAGGAAAAGAGGAGGGTGGGCAGGGGTAAAGACAAAGGAAAGAAGGAATGTGGGAAGAGAAGGAGGGTAGTAGAAAAATGGGAAGAATGATGATGGAACATAAGTAGGAAATAAGGAAGAAAGAAAAGTTTATAAATGATGAGTCAGTAGGAAAAGTGTTACATAAAGGAGAAAAATTGTGTGAGAGAAAGAAGCCAATAAGGAAGTCAAATACAATTGTGTGTGAAGGGGATAAGATTAAAAAAGAAAGTTAATAGGGGTGACCAGGCCTGCAGGGGAGGGCAGTTAGGGGGATCAGGCAGGCAGGCAGGCAGAGTGCTTAGGGCAGGCAGGCAGGTTAGCAGTTAAGAACCAGAGGTCCTGGATTGTGAGAGTCCCCAAGAACTCCATATTGGAGAGGGTGCAGGTTGGCCTGAGGGACTGCCTCCCCGTCCCCCGTGCACGAATTTCGTGCACCGGGTCCCTAGTCCTATATAATAAAAGACTAATATGCAAATAGACCAAAAGGCAGAACAAGAAAACAACCAGTCACTATGACGTGTGCTAACCACCAGGGGACGCGCGTGGAACATGGTGGACATCAGTAGCAGGCAGCAGAGCACAGAACCTGGCAGGCATCAGCCACAGTGGGATGGTGGAGCAGGTGAGCGGGGGTGCGAGACCAAGGTGAGGCGCTGGTCACTGTCATTGGGACCAGCCTCTGGTGGTTACTTAAAATTCTTTGCTCCCATACTCCGCAGTCTTTCCCGGTGCTTGCACCTGCTACTGGCACTGGTCCCGCTCTCACCCACAGCCAGCACTGGAGCACCACTTAAACCTGCTGCTGGTGCCCGGCACCAGTCCCGATCGCTTTGCACCATCAGTGGGTGCGAGTGGTGACTGCCGGCCCCGATTGCCCTGAGGGCTTCTCCACCTCTCCCTGCTCCTGAGGATTGATGGGGCAGCAGCTGCCATGCACATCCGCTGCTGGCACCAGCCTCAATATCTCTGCACCGGCATTGGGTGCGAGTGGGTCCAGTGCTGTCAGCGTGTGGAAGCAGCAGCAGCAGCAGGAGCGAGGCTGCTAGCAGACAGGGAATGGGGCCACCTGTGGCAGGACTGACCAGGCGGAGGTGCGGAGGATGGGCTGAGATCCGCCACTGTGCCCACTGCAGCCTCACAGCCCAGTTCCTTTCAAGGTGCACTGGGCCCCTAGTTATCGATATTTGGCATGGATTCAGGAGAGAAGAAGGTCTCTGAAGAAGAAGTTGGGCAGTCAGGAAAGACCACACGGAAACTGGAGATCCTGAAATGTATTTTGAGATTCATATGAGGTTAGGGAGGAAATGCCCATGGCTCAAGGAGTTAGTGCTCATGGCTCTGGAAAGATATCTTGAAGGACTTTCTTTCCTTACTCTAGGCATCTTGGGAAAGATGGGAGAAGGCAGCCCCAGTAAGAGTTAGGTCTCGTACCTAGGGTCTATAAGAAGAAGACCTTTGGACACCTGGTGGAGCGGGGACAAGACCTTTCCAATGCTCTGGACCTGGGGCCATCTGGCCCTGTATTAGTTAAGTAATATGTGAGTAAAACACTGGAAATGGCCCTTCACTGTGGACACCTTCATGGGCATCTCCTGTTAAACCTAAGTCTTTTGAAGGGAAAAGTATGTCTTTTTCACGTCTTCCGTCCAGATGCAGTTGGTCTAGAATTAGTCATAAAGTGTGTCCGAGTTTTTTCATTGGGATAGTTCATCTTCTGAAAGTCAAGCATAATATTGATTTTTCTTTCCCCAAAGCCCTGTTTATCTTGGAGTTTTTTTCTGCTTTTTATTTTACAGGTTTAACTAACTTTAATAAACTTCAACCTGCCACTTAATTTGGATCCTTTCCTAATTGTGATCTTGCTTTTTCTTTTTTGCAAGGTATCTTGAGTGTATGAAAACTGATTTATTGTTTTGTTTTCTGCAAGTGTCTTTATTCTGCAGTTTTATTATAGAGAGACAGGTTTTCCCATTGTCTTTGGACAAATCAGGTTCCTGGAACTAAAGTTTCAGGTACAGGCCTTTCAGACTCCTTCTGGGTCCTGGAGCTCTTGATCTCCACTGGGTTTTCTTTCTTTCAGACTGACAGATGTAGAGACCCAAGGCGATTGCTTTGCACACTCAAGTCAGAGAAGCCTGGTGACTAAGGGAAGGGCCAAGGCCGGTGACCCACCGATGGCCCACCAACATGTGAGAGCCTAGGCTGAGCAGGGAGCTTTCTCCGAAGAGGGCGTAGTGTGGATTCCTCCCTGCCCGAGCCGCTTGGCTTCTCTTGGTTCCTCAGCATTTTCTCCTTTTGAATACTTTCATCTTTTCTTTCTTTTGTGGCCAATTCAGAAAGAGGTTTTCATTTTTCAAAGCAGGCGAATTCTTCCCCAGTTTAGTATCCTGAGGAGGAGTCCTAGAGGAAATAGAGGCTTAAATTGGTCTAGCCCACTTTACAAGCCTGCAAAACTTTTTAGTAATAAATAGATTTAGGGGGAAGGAGGGAAAATGATTTTATTTTTGTCACAAAAAAATAACCTGCTTAAACCCAATAGTTGGTCTGTGTTTATCACAACCACCTGTATGGTTGCTAGTCATGAGTTCGTGGCTGTCTGAATGTCACCAAGCAGTGATGCTAATAATGTGGGGTGGGGTGGGGGGTTGCTTTGTGGGAACTTTACATGGGTCAGCTCCTCTCTGCCCCATCAACACCACAGGCTGTTTTTCTTATAAGCTGCCTCAGCCTGGAGATGAACCCCATTCTTGCAATAGAAGGTGAGATCGGCTCTGACACCATGCCTCCCATATGCTGCTAAAAACAGAACTGATCCCACTTCTGGTCCTTTACAGTGTTGGTGTGTCACTGGCTGCTGTCCAGTTTAGGGTCCTCTGTGCTCGAGCAAACTCTTTCCTAAGATGACTTTTTCAAAAGGTACTACAAGCAAGTTCTGAATAAATATGGGGAGGAGATAAGAAGAAGCACCTCAGTAGCATAAAATCAAATATTTCCCAAAGCCAACCCTAACCTCTTAACCAGCTAACCAACTAATAAACCCAAGGGCTTTCTTCTGAGGTCCAGGATCTTAGGGCTGTAGCCTTGCTTGTGTTCAACTTATTTTTATGAGGTTTAAAAAGATATGGTAACCACTGCCTATAATTTGTAGTTGCTGATGAAAATAAATAATTGAAAGGGAGAAAGCTGTTCAGAAGCAGAAATTTAATCACAAGAGTATATCCTGTTTTGTTCATATATGTGGTTGTCTTATATTATTTGCTATTTTCTTTTTTATATTTCAAACCGGAAATTTGTCTTTCTTCCTTTTCAGAGAGAGTTCGAGTACATGACCTTGAAGAGTCAGAGCTAAGATAGGAAGATTTTGAAGTTGTTCTACATTTAAAGCCATGATTTAAATATTGGCATTGTGGTAAGTATTTAGAAAGAAATAAAACAGTTCTGTGGTTAACACACCATTTGTTTTTGCCTGCATTCTGAGAATAGTTAAAAATACATTATGAAGGGTGAATTTGTTTGAATCAGATTCAGCAAATCAGAGCTCTGAGAAAATTACAGTCATCTCTGTGATTGGACCTTTCTTTTTGAACTGAGCTGTGATTATGAGAGAACTTTCATGGACTCCATGGGTGTGTGTAGCCACCAGTGTTTACCAGAGTCCTATGAAACTCTTTTCTTAAGGATCATCTTGAGACCAGTGTTCCATTTGTTCATTAAACAAATGAGAGCAGATCCACCACTAAAAGGGAAGCAGAAGTTTCCTTCCATCAACTGTTCTATCTGAATTGCCTCTCTGGGCCAGTATTTCTCAAAGTGTGTTCTCCAGATTATTGGTACAGTGAGGATAGGGATAGGATGATAGGTCTGTGTTCAAATGAGTTTGGAAAACATGGGGTTAAAGTTAAACAATCTTCCTTATTGGAAGATCTCAAAAACAAGTGAACCTTATGAAACTCCATGGGTGTGTGTAGTTGTCAGTGCTTACCGGAATCCTGTGGAACTCTTTTCTCATGGGTTATCTTGAGACCAGTGTTCCATTTATTCATTAAACAAACTAGAGGCCCATTGCACAAAATTTGTGCACTGGTAGGATCCCTAGTGGCTGCTGGCTGCCAGCTAGTGCCTCCTGTTCTTCCCTTAGCCACCTGCTGCCTCCCTTCCCTCCCCCTCCCCCCAGACCCCGCTCTCTGGTTGAACTCCCAGAGGAACTCCCGGTTGAGGGGATAATTTGTATATTATGCTTTTATTATATAGAACTAGGGGCCCAGTGCACAAAATTCGTGAACTGGAGGGAGGGGTCCCTCAGCCCAGCCTGCCCCCTCTCACATACTGGGAGCCCTCAGGGGATGTCCTGCTGACGACTTAGGCGAGCTCCCTGATCCCCTTGGGGAGTGGGCCTAAGCTGCAGTCTGGCCTCTTTTTCTGGGAGCTAACGGGCTGCTCAGGGGAAGGCAGCAGCCCCATCACCCTGCTACTGCAGCCACTGCCAGTCACCGCAGCCATCAAGGTATTTTCATCAACATGGACTCCACTCCCTTCACCATGAAGAAATTACAACTTTCTTTAGGCATTTTCAAGCTGTGTCTTTCATAGGATATGACATTTCTTTCTTTCTTTTTTTTTTTTTATCCTCACCTGAGGATATGTTTCCATTGATTTTTAGAGAATGTGGAAGAGAAAGGGAAAGACAGAAACATCAAAGTGAGAGGAACACTTTGCTTGGTTGTCGCCTGCATGAGCCCTGACCTGGTCCCCAGACAGGGAGGAGCCTCCAACCTAGGTACATGCCCTTGCTCAGAATTGAACCCAGACCCTGCGGTGGATAGGCTGAGGCATTATCCACTGAGCCAAACCAGCTATGGCACAGCTAGGGCAGGATATCACATTTCTTAGCCCTCTAGCAGTGGACCTTTGTTTTTTTCTCCAGGAGAGTGGTAGAAAAACCCTAGATCACCTTTTTGGATTCTTATTACTGAAGTTACTAAGAATATTACCAGTGGCATACAGGGAGCTTAGCCAATGAGCGGTCAGAAAAGGTGTTTCCTCTGTAGTTCACTCTGATCGCCGACTCCACCCCTTCCCAGGCCTACAGCCTTTGGCCAAGGCTTCAGGCCTGGGCAGGGGACCCTCCAGATCCCTCTGATTGGTGGCTCCCACCCATGACCCCCATACCCCTCAATCGCCGGCTCTGCCCTTGTCTCAGGCGCTTCCTAGGCTGCTTAGGGCCCACATTGGGCCTACCTCAGAGTGAACTGGGTGCCGATGATGTTCCCAGAACCCAGACCATTGGGCACCTACATATGCAAATTAACCGCCATCTTTGTTGGGTTAATTTGCATACTCATCTGATTGGCAGGTCAGCATAGAGGAGGGATGGTCAATTTACATGTTTCTCTCTTATTAGGTAAGATTATTGAACACCAACCAGGTATGGTGTTAGTTTCTAAAAATAGGACGATAAATAAGATTGGCAATGTTTGTGTATAGATAGTAAGTAAAGTAAGAAGTAAGTAAGAACAATTATTGATAGGCATGATAACATATTTAAGGGAATGGTCTGGGGAGCTAGGGAGCCTGGATTTTAATCCTGAATCTGCCACTTATACACTGCATGACCTTGAACAAGACTTATTTCCATACCCATAAATTGGTGATAATATCACCTACCTACTAAGGTTGTGAGGGTTAAAATGATAACTGTGTATTCACAATTACTAAAGCTTATACAAGTGTTATCAAAATTTGTGCTTATAATAATAATGGCTGAATGTTCTGAAGATTATATGATAGACTGGGGAAGAAATAATGGTGGATGGGGACTTTTGAATACGATGGTGTAGGACTGCCCAGATTTAGATACCTGTAAATATGAGAAATATGAGCTATGGCAATAGTATAGAGAGAGCATTTATAGGGAAAAGCAAGTGCAAGGGTCTATGTTTTATGTAGAGAAACATAATATTTGACAAAATCCAATACCTCTTCATGATAAAAAAAGAAACTCACTAAATAACAGCAACAAATAGGAATGAAGGGGACATTTTTAACCTGAGAAAGGATACCTATGGAAAACCCACAGCTAGCATTATACTTCATTGTGAAGGACTGAAAACTTTCTTCAGAAGATCAAGAACAAGACAGATGTCCAGTGTCATCACTGCGATTCAGTATGGTACTACTGAGTTCTAGCCAGGATAATTAGGGACAAATATGGAATAAAAGATTTCTAGATTGGGAGATCAATTTACTTTTCTATAAAACTATATTTGCAGATGACATGATTTTGTGTATGGAAAATCCACTTAACTATTTAGAACTACTAAACAAGTGAAGATAGGTTGCAGGATACAAATTTTAATTGTAGAGCCGACCACTTATAATGAATCTCAGAAATGATTAAGAAAATAATTTCTTTTACAATAACATGAAAAATAATAAAGTGTTTAGAAATAAATGTAACTAAAAAAGTGTAAAATTTATATTCTTAAAACTATAAAACATAATTGAAAGAAATTTAGGAAAATCTAAATAAATGAAAAAAAATTCCATGTTTATGGACTTAAAGACTTAATATTGTTCCAATGGAAATATTTCCTAAACTGATCTATACATTCAGTACAATTTCTATAAAAATCTCAGTTGGATTCTTTGCAGAAATTGAAAAAGTTCATTCTAAAATTTATATAGAAATTTAAGGGATCCACAATAATCCAGACAATCTTGAAACATAGCAAAATTGGAAGACTCACACTTCCTAATTTCAAAATTTAACACAAAGCCACACCACAGTAATCAAGACAGTGTGGTACTGGCATAAGGATAGGCATATAGATCTTTGGAGTAGAATTAATAGACCATAAATAAAACTGTAAATTTATGATAATTGATTTTAAAATATGTTCCAAGACAGTTCAATGGGAAAAGAATAGTCTCTTCAACAATGGTTCTGGAACAAGTGGATATCCACATGGAAAAGAATGAATTTAGACCTCTACCTCACACCATATCCAAAATATATCAAAGGCCTAAATGTGAGAACTAAAACCATAAAACTTTCGGAAAACAATATTGGTGTTAATCTTCATAACCTTTGCTTAGGCAATGATTTTTAGTTATAACACCAAAAGCACAAGTGACAAAAAAGCATAGATAAGTTGGACTTCAACAAAATAAAAACTTTTGTGTATCAAAAGACGTTGTCAAGAGAGTGAAAATAGAACCCACAGAGTAGGGGAAAATATTTGCAAATCATATAATCTGATAAGAAACTTGTATCTAGAATATTTAATAATTCTTACAACTCAGGTGTATTCTTACAGTTTAAAAATAGGCAAAGATTGCCCAGCCTATGTGGCTCAGTGGTTGGACGTTGACCTCTGAACCAGGAGGTCATGGTTCAGTTCCCGATCAGAACACATGCCTGAGTTGCAGGCTCGATCCCCACAGGATTCCCACTGTGGAGTGTGCAGGAGGCAGCCAATCAATGATTCTCTCTCATCATTGATATTTCTGTCTCTCTCTCCCTCTCCCTTCCTCTCTGAAATGAATAAAAATATCTATAATAATAAAAGCATAATATGCTAATTAGACCAGATGTCCTTCTGGATGAAGCCAGGGCTGCAAGGGAAGCCTGGGTCCTGAGTGCTGGAGGAAAGTGGGTGCCGGCAGCTGGGAGAAGTTCAGAAGGCCTACTCTTGCGTGAATTTCATGCATCAGGGCTCTAGTATTTAAATACAGTAATAGATTTTTAAAAATAGGCAAAGGTCTGAATAGACATTTCTTCAAAGAAGATATGCAAATGACCAATAAAAACATGAGAAGATTCTCAATAATGCTAGTCATCAGGGAAATGCAAATCAGAATCACAATATTAATTTATTCCATTATGAAAGACACACAGAGACAAGTATTGGTGAGGATATGGAGAAACTGGAACTCATACACTAAAAGTAGAAAGGCCATGTCTTTCCAGAGAAGCTGCTTTGGAAAATGGTCTGGCAGTTCCTCAGACAGGAAAATATAGAGGTACTATATGACGTGGCATATCCACTCCGAGATATATACCCAAGAAGAAGAAAATGTATGTCTATACGAAAATGCAGTATTATTTTAATTATCAAAGAATGCAAGCAACCTAAATGACCATCAGATTGAAGAATAGACTAAGACAATGTTATATGTCCATATGATAGGATATTATTTGGCTATAAAAAGGAATGGAGATTTGATGCATGCTACAACATTGATGAGTCTTGAAAATAATGCTAAATGAAAGAAGCCAGACACAAAAGACCACCTATTACATGATTCCATTTATATAAAATTTCCAGAATAGGCAAATTGGCCATAGAAATAGAAAGTAGATTAATGGTTGTCTAGAACTGAACTGGAGTGTGCTTAGGTGGAAATTGAGAGTGAGTGCTAAAGGGTACATGATTTCTTTTGGGGTGACAAAAATGTCTAAAATTGCTTTGTTAATGATTGTACAACTCTATGAATATATTAAAAACCATTGAATTGTATACTTTAAATTGGCAAATTGTCTGGTGTATGAATTATGTATCAATAAAGCTCTTGTATACATAAAACAGGATATGCTTTGCAGGTGTAACTGTCAGCAGTTGGTGATAGATGAGATATGGGAACAAGGACTAGGGAGGAATTAAAAATGACCTCTAAATCTTATCCATGAAAATTTCTGAAAAGGAGAGGAAAGACTGGGAGTTCTTGTTTTTTGAAGGTTTTGTTTTTTTAATGGGGAGGGCCAGCTTTGAGAATCCAGAGTTCTGTTGTGGACATACTAAGTTTGAGTCCTTGTTAAATATCCAATTAGAGATATTAAGTAGACAGTTGAGCATGCACCTGTAACTCAGAGAAACAATTCTGGGTGGAGATAAAGTTTAGATGATAAGTAAATTCATAGGCAGGAATGAAAATGGGGAGAGGGAAAAAGAGAGGAAGAGGGACTGAGAATGAACAAGGCTAAGAATGAGGTGGAAAGAGGAGAACCACAAAAAACAGAAGGAGCATCAGCCAGGGAGAAAGGAAGAAAATAGGAGAATGCTGTGTCACTGAACCCAGACTTGAGAAGGAGGGAGGGGTCCACAGAGCTGGTGTGATTAAGAGGTCAGTAAGAGGACAGAAGTGTCCTTTGGAACTGCCAGGGAAGCTGTTGTTCATGACTTTGATAAGAATAGTTCAGGAGTGGAGACTTCAGGTCAGAGTGAGGGGGGAATATAAGTGCTCAAGTGGAGTTAGGCCACAGGTAAAAATTGCTCTAGAATCCTTTTCTGCTCTGCTGAAACACCCCAGAATTGGTGGGGTTTGAAGGCCTTCTCTTCCTTGGAGCCAGCTCTTAGGGGTGGAGCCTGCATCTAGGGAGCAGCAGACCTGTATGTAGATAAGGGTGGGGCAGGAGGGTAGTGCTGGGGTCCAGGGAGGAAGGTTATCCTTTTCTTTGTTCTCTAATGATTTTTATTTTCTTTTGTTATCGTGATTGAGAAAAAGCTGAAAGCAAGATTTTATTAATGTGCTTTTTGAAGTTGAGGTCAAATTGTTTGAAATTTTTTATTTGAAATGAGAATAAAGAGAAAAGGCATTCCATGCTTTCGGGTGCAGTCTTTATAAAGTAGAGTCCTGGCTGTACATGCATCACTGCTCCATCCAGATTCTAGCAGGTCCTGAAGTAGGTGGAGGAGAAAGTGGTAACTTTTTAGAAAGGCAAACATACAAAAGTTTGAGCATACACATTCCACAAACCTCAGAGGTCCACTCACCATGCCTCTTACATTGGTATTAGCACATTCTTTCATATCGTTCTTTACTAATTTAGATTGTGTGGAAACAGCTTTTAAAGATAGGTATTCCTTCAAGTAAAAACCCAATCTTTACTTTCTCTTGAGGAAATGGACTGATATTTAGGCTATAAAGCCCACTTGATGTTTTGGGCAAAAATCATGTTTGGAGCACCTGTCTGTTGACTGCTCATTTTGTGTAAGTGCAAGCAGTGTGTGTGTGTGTGTGTGTGTGTGTACATGTGTGCATTCGTGCATGTGACTCAGTTTGGTGACTCATATTTTTAAAGTTATATCTTAGTGTTCTAGCTCAAATCTCTGCTCTGATGTGTCATATAAACAGCCTATTATAAAACACTATTTAAAATCCATTGTTTTCTAACTAGCTTGGCACAAAATTAGAAAACATCCTTGTTTTCAAGCCCTGGTTAAATAAATGTTCTTTATAAAGATTTTTCTTGTGTGTGTGTGGCTTAAAAAATTATATGGTTGTTTGGTTATGTTTTGTTTTATATGGAGGGGATATGTATTTGGAGATTTTGAGGAAATAATTTTTCAGTATTTCTTCCTCTGAAAGAAGCATTTTAATTTGTTCTGGAGCATAGATCCATAGGGTGTAGTATTTGGTTAAAAGCTAGTCTATCATCTATAAGGAAATAGGAAATAACCAGCTTAAAAAATTCTCTGACTTTAGAATTCTGTTTTTTGTGTTTTGTTTTTTTTCAGGCATCCTCTGCTTTAGGTTTAGAGATTTTACTAACTTCTTGCATCTTCCAATCATGGGAGAAAGAGTGGTTATCTGAGAGGAATCTTTGAACCTCATTCAACCTGTTATTTTGCCCCCAGAGCCATGCCAAAGAGTGCTTTTTATATATTGATTTCAATTCGTTTTTTAAAAGAAAATATTTTGTGGTTTAATAGGATTTTAAAAGAATGAGAGTGGTTGTAGAGAGAATGGGTTTGGTCTGCTCTCCTCACAACTGCTTTTTGAAAGAAACCTCTGCAGGCCGATCATAACCAGGGCCAGGCCAGGCTGGTTCAGTCTCCTGAGTATTTCAGAGTCTTGGACTGCATTAAGCAGGTGCTACTGACAACATTTTAGATCATTTTGTGGAGGAGGATGCATTGAGTTTTTTCTGCTCAGGGTGGATTGTGCAATTTGCTTTCTTTCTCAGAAAATGTCTTGTTTGTTTTGGGATGCAGCCAGGCCTCTCCTGTGGGTGGTGTGCTGTGTCACAGACCTTAGGTCCAGAGCCTGCACTTTGCTTTGTCTGTCGGATCAGATGAGTTGTAGAAAGCAGTCGGCTAGCGTTGGGGCCAAACATGAAAGTGATATTTGTGAGCCTCTGCAGGCAGAGCCTGTGGGCAAACTGCTTTGAGACGTGGGAGTCTGGGTAACCTGAAGAAAAAACAACAGCACGGACAGGTAAGGGACTGCTGGTTTGAGCTGTACTTGGGAACCTGGCTAGCATTTCAGGGGCTGGTGGGGCCTCATGCTTTCTTTTTGGTATGTGTGTAGTGATGATTTAAGGATGTTGATAATGTACTTAGTAGAGCATTGTAATTAAAAATGCCAATAATTTAACTTTTTAAGTAAAATGTAGTTATATTTTTTAAAAATATTTTTTAATTGAGTTCAGAGAGGAGGGGGGGAGAGATAGAAACATCAATAATGAGATAGAATCATTGATCAGCTGCTTCCTTCACGTCCCACACTGGAGATCCAGCCTACAACACTCAACCAGTGAGCCACGCGGGCTGGGCTATAGTTTTATTTTTTAAACTGCTGTCCTACTACCAAAAACCTACTACTATCCAGCTCTCCAAATAGGGAAAACAAGCACATAAAGCTCCTGAAGGAATCTCTTTCGTTATGATCTTTTATTAAATCCCATGTAAGATTTAGACTTTATAATAAAATTTCCCATTTAACAGGAAATGGAAACCATGGGAGAATATAAGTACACCTTTAGACTTATCTATTCTTTTTTAAAAAAATATATTTTTATTGATTTTTTACAGAGAGGAAGGGAGAGGGATAGAGAGTTAGAAACATTGATGAGAGAGAGAGACATCAATAAGCTGCCTCCTACACCCCCCACCACTGGGGATGTGCCCACAACCAAGGTACATGCCCTTGACCGGAACTGAACCTGGGACCCTTCAGTCCTTAGGCCGACGCTCTATCCACTGAGCCAAACCAGCTAGGGCAAGACTTCTCTATTCTTTACCTATTCCACCCCCCCTGTCACACACACACTTGTATTTGCATGAAAAATGAGTAACAGACATCTTGTCAGATAAACAGAAGGTACAGTACAATTTAACTAAGAGGTTGAATATAAATTGGAACAAATCTTAACTTTTTATTTCACTTTCATTTGGATACTTTTACTAATTCTCTTTGCTGGGTTTAGACTTTTCAAACATTCTTTGGCTCTGGGAGAGGGAGTTGTATAACCATAAAACTTGAGAATCCTGGCCCTAGAATAAATGTTCCTTTAAAAACCCCAAGGACAGAAAATTGAACACAGCTGTGCAAAAAAAAAGGGGGGAAAGGCAAGCTATGGTTCAGGCCTGTGGGCACCCTGACCAACTTCCCAAGTGCACTGGAGCTGTGGTTTCTTGATGGGGAGCTTCGGTGGTCCTTTTGGAAGTTGCAGAAAAAGGCTAGAACTAGATGTTTCTGTGATGTGGTTAAGAGAGCATTCTGACTGGATTTGTTTTTCATTGTCTTGCTGTCCTGTGTATATTCTGTTGTTTTCCCCTGGAGAGAATTGGGGTTTCTTGCCATTTTCTCTGATGTTATGATTACACAGTTGTAAGTAATCTTCAGAACTGAAGCCATTTCTACCAGTCAGAAGATAGAAGAAATAACATTTATAGTCCCCAATTCCCTCTCCTCTGCCCCCTCAGTCACAGAATTTCCCTCAGAATAAACAGGTTTAAAGTGTGGCCCTGAGAATGTGTCATTGTTGTTTCTTGCTTCTGTTCCGCTGGGACACAGACTTCTCTGGCGTTGGTGTGGTAGGTGCTGCTGTGGACCCTAACCTTAGTGCAACCTTGGATTCATCATTCTGCTCTGTGTCAGACCATGTAATGATGATTCATGCTTCTTCCTCTACAAGATTAGATTACTGTAATTTTCATATCCTGGACTGTGCACTAGGGATTTGAATTAATATTTGTTGGTATAGAGAGCAGTGTCCAGTTTCTGGAAAGAAAGGACTGGACTTGCCCACTCACCAGAACACATTTCGGGCTGGCCTGTTGTGACTCTGTCTTCAGGTTTACCACATCAGTTAGCTCACCTGAGAGGCTGCAGGCAGAGCTCTGCATGCACTTGGTCCAAGTGCCATGAACTGGCATACGTGATGCCCTGCCTAGGTCAGAATGCATGAGAGACTTGCAAGCAGTTCTGCATTGAAATCACGCACTGCTTAATGAGGAAAATCTTCCTCAAAGAGATACTTTGGAAGGAAGTAAAATAATTCAGTCTTGTGGAATGGTCTCCCTGAAGCCAGCAGGGACTGTGATCATAGATTTCAGGGTGGGGCAAGCAATGAGAGGGCACTTAGCCTTTGAAAAACCTCTATGTTTTGTCACTCTCCCTGTAAAATATGTATTATTCATTATATTTCTTCAACAAATGTTAATTGAGCACTTCCTATGTCCTAGGCACTATTCTGGACACTGGAGTTTAACAGACATCTACCAACAAACAGAAAAAAATCTGTCCTCATGGAACTCAGATTGGGGGGCAATGTGGTAGGAATGTGAGCTGAAGAAAGCCACAGAAGGAGTTAGGAGTAGCAGGAAAAACTCAGTAAGTATAGTTATTTCAGGGTATATTTGCCTATTTATTTCCTATCTTTCCTCTGACATAATGTACACTACTCCACTAATTTTACATTTTTCATAGATAGCCCTGAAGGGAGTTCTTCATCCATGCTAATAAATAGCCCACTCTGATATAGCGAGTCCATGGGATAACTTAAGGGTCTTTGAACGGATTGTCTGCTATAGACTGAGTCTGTGTTAGAGGGAAGCTGAGGTGGGATCAAGGGTTTTTATTTTTGTTCATTATTCTACTCTCTAATTATTCTCACTCCAGAAATGCTGTGTGTTAACATACTTTCTCTCTCCTTGTGTCCCCTTCTTGTCTTTATTTCCTATCCCCTTCTTATCTTTATTCCCTCCTTTCTTTTCTTTCTCTTAGTTCTCTCTACTTGGTAAATATGAGATGGCAACACTTTGACCCAGAATTACAGAATCTCAGTTTTTCAGAACTGTGTGGGACTATAGGAGTCTTAATCTAGATACATGTTTTTTGGTCTCTAGACCGAAATCATGTTATTACCTGATGCAGTAAAATGAGAAATATAAGAAAATGAAGTAAATGTTTCATAAAGCTAAACTTCATTAGTTGATTATCTTGCCGCAGAAATTACTCATCCTCCTGAACTCAGCCCCCACCACTTGCTCTTCTGCCCTCATAGTTGACTTCACCCCCTACCTCATTCTCCCACACTTTGGTCTTTAGACAGTGCCTTCTCAATGTTGTAGTCCATACCCCAAAACAAGAGTCACTCCCTAAACTTTAGGGTAGGAAGTCACCATTTGTGATGCTGGGAAACTGTGTTTTAGGATCTCCAATTGGAGCCACAAGTACATTTTAAGCTGTAACACAGAGTGGTTCAGTTTTATGGAATTATTGGTAGTGTGGTTCCACTTTATTACAGGTTTATCAGGCTTTTGTGGGTTGGTCCAAGTGTGCAGCCATCCCTTATAACTGTTTCTGGAGGAAAAGAAGAATAAACTTCACAATAAAAACTATACTGAGCTGGAGAGTGAAGGTACAGTGTCACCAACCAAGGGCACATGGAGTTTCTTGGTTTGTGGAGGCTGGGGAAACACGGTTGCAGAGGAAGCTGCCCAGGGTCTCCTTTCCAGTGTATCTCTGAGGTCTGGGCATTCCTCCTGTTACTCCTTTGTAACATGGGCCAAACGTTTGCCTTTTCATGCAGTCCTTAAAAAGAAACATAGGTTCTTTTTCTTTTTCATTCAGGAATAAGAATTGTTCATTCCCTCTTGGTGTTTGGGGTCAGCAAAGGAACCACTGTCGTGCAAAGCTTTGTGTCAAAAACAGCATAGGAAAAAAGCCTCTAGAGCAGTGGCTCTCAACTTGTGGGTCGAGAGCGTTGCCTAAATACATCCCGCATATCAGGTATTTCCATTACGATTCATACCAGTAGCAACATTACAGTTACGAAGTAGCAACGAAAATAATTTTATGGTTGGGGGTCACCACAACATGAGGAACTGTATTAAAGGATTGTGGCGTTAGGAAGGTTGAGAACCACTGCTCTAGATAGAGTCTTCGTTGGAGTAGGAGATCCTCGCTCTACCAGCTGCACCACTTTAAACTCATGTTTCCACTTAAGAACCTCTATGGCTCTGCTATGAGACAAATCAACAGAAATCCCATATTTTTAGATATATAGTAGCCTAAATGGATCATGTCATTCTTCGTACATCTCCAATTACTCTCAAGACTCTGAGCCTGGTGTCCAAGAATGTGATGTTGGTCCAGCTGTGCAAAAGGCTGCATCCCTGGAGCCAGGACTCATAAACATGGTCCAGGCTCCCCCTTGGCAAACTCACATTTCATTTTGACTGTGAGGCCAGCAGTTCTGTTCATGCTGAGATTTGCTACACGCCCATGCTCTTCAGGCAGCAGCCTGGGAGAAAAGAGTTGGCTTGCTTATCTGTTGTTCAAGCCAGTGACCTACACATGACCTGGAGCTTGAAAGATTGTCATCTGAAGCTAGTGAAGTTCTTCATAAGCTTTGAGAGAGAGACAGAGAGACAGACTCATTGCTTGGTTGATTTAGATTGTCTGGGAGAAGGAGATTTGTTGGTTGAAAAATATCGTTAACCAAAAATAATATCACCCTTTTTTTCCTTTTTAAAAAAATCTATCCCAAAATGAAATTATTTATCCATGGTACAGAGGTCACAATCCTAGACTCACAGTGGTGTGTCAGTGTAAATGTTAGGAGACGAAGGCATGTCCCTGTCTTTACTTATAGATGTCACAATTCTAAATTTATGGAAAAAACCTCACACCTGAAATGATTCCAAGTCTGGTCCTGTCGTAGCAGAAATTAGGACAGAATACATACAGATTCTGGTTGCCAAGTCTTTTCATCCCCTGGAAATGAGCAGCTTAAAAAAATACTTCTAATGATTGCTCAAGTCCATTGCCATTTAGAAAGCGGAACTTTTCAGAAGGCATATCAGTTAGAGAGCTTTGTTGTCTCGCTCTCCCTGCACTGATAGTTCTGGCCAAAGTTCTGACATCATCCTTCCTCAGAAATAGGTGCTTTACAAAGAGAAAGATGGAAAGTGAGGCTGTTGTCCAAAAGCACTCAAACTGGCTTTATCTATTTTATTTTCTGCCTGTAAACTGAGGTACCAACTTGTTACTCTCGAACTTCAGAGGGATATTAAGAATTGATTAGTCAAACCTGAAAAAAAAAGAACTTTGTAGCTGAATTAAAATGAGACAAAAAGAACTAATTGTAAGCTATTTTTATTCTAGTTTTCAGTCTTTATAAATAAACATGTAGGATCTTTATTGAGTGGCGGACATTGCTAGGTTATGTGGATATGGAGATAAGATGGAGTCCCTAGCTTCTGGATGCCAACAGAATAGAGGTTGGAAATCAGAGACCATATCAGGGAAGGGCTTATAGGAGAAATAATGTTAGGGAATTTAAAGATTTTTCTCATTAAGCAGATATCTGAGTCTAAAGAATGTTTAGGGAATTTCTAAGTGAGAAGGAAAGAGTACAGCTTGGACACAGCAAGCATGGTCACTGTGGTTTCTTGTGGTCACCTGTGGCGGGGAGGAGTGGTGGAATATGTGGCTAAGAGGCAGAAAGTGGCTAGATCACAGAGACAGGGACTTGGGAATTTCCACCTAGGCCAGGGATTCTCAGTGCTCTGTTTTTCACCTTCTACGTGTGCTGAATGCTATCCAAGTGCCACACACCTCCTGGGTGTGTCCACATGTAATAAAACATGGCATTAAAGTACTCTGTAATACCTCAGCTATTAGTAATACATCTGTAAAGTAAGTCACCACAGATCTTGGTCTATATGAGATAATTTCTGGGTTAAGTGTCATTTCCCAAGTGTTTATTTGTAGCTTGATTTTTTTTTTCCTACTGATGGATATCTAAATGCAAGAGGGTGAAAGTGACTCTTTTACTGGTACAGGGCATTCTTACATTTATTCTCCAAGAAATTTAATTCAAAAAATTTGTCCAGCAGCTTCCATCACTGAGAAGTGACTGGCTACCTGGTCCACAGCTGCCAGGCCTTCTCGGGGAACTGCTGCTGGAGCTCATGCTGGGGTTTGGGTTAGGCGTGACGTACCAGGTTGGGCTGGGTGGAAGCCATTCTGCAAGCAATGGAGAGTATGTGTTTGGGAGAAGTGGGAGGGGCAGTTGGAAGCTCTTGCAAGAGTCCTGATAAGAGGCAATGAGCATGATGAGAAAGTAGAAGTAGAGGAAGGCTGAGCTTTAGGCAGCAAGACTTGGTGATGGCTGAGATGGGAGTGATGAGCCCAAGTGAAGCTGTAGTCAGGTAAACAGAGGCACATGTCATGATGGGAGAGGACGAGTATAGCATTATGTGTCTTGAGGCCCATGTTCCTGTGAGATATCTGGTATTCTGAACCCCCGGGAATGACCACTACCCTGAATTCTGTCTCAGGTGTGGCTGAACTCACTCTGGGAGAGGTAGAGTAGGAAGAGTGCCTGCCAAGGTCAGAGTCCTGGGAAATGGACATTTGAGGGAGAGGAAAGGAAGAAAGGACCAGGAATCCACTGAAGGTTGGGAGGGGGCCAGCAAGACATGGGGAGAGGCAAAGAAATGTTTCAAAAGAGCATAGCATGTTCCATGAAGCTGGAAGTGGTCAGAAAGGATCAGTTGCCTTGGAGAGGCCGAGTCCACTGAGGGAGCCTGTAAGCCTGTTGGGGGCAGTAGTTTCTGGGTGTGAGGGAGCTAGAATCAAATTGGAAAACTGATAGCAGTTTCTGAGTGTGAGGGAGCTAGAGGGGACTGGGGGAGGGGAGACTGGTTGTGGAAGATTAGTGCTGGTAAAAGGCTGTGCTATATTTATACAATGGAATACTACTTGGCCGTAAAAGAGAGGGAAAGCTTACCTTTGAGACAACATGAATGGACCTGGAGAGTATTATGCTAAGTGAAATAAGCCAAACCGAGAAAGACTAGTACTATATTGTTTCACTTAGATGTGGAATCTAATGAATAAAGTAACAAGCAAAATAGAAACAGACTCAGAGAGAGAACAGATTGATAGCTGTCAAAGGGTAGGGATATTGGAAGCTGGGTGAAAAGGTGACAAGATTAAGCAAAAACTAAAAGAACTCATAGATACAAGCAACAGTGTAGTGATTACCATAGGGAAAAGGAGTGGGAGGAGGTAGAAGGAAGTAGAGAGGGCGGAGGGAATGGTGATGGGAGGAGACTTAACCTGTGGTGGTGATCACACAATACAATGTACAGATGATGTATTTTAGAATTGTAAACCTGAAAACTATATAATTTTATTAACCAATGTCACCCCAATGAATTCAATTTAAAAAAAGAGAGACACAAGGCAGGCAAGGGCTTAGCGGAGGTATGGGCTGAAGGGACTTGGAGGGCAGGTGAGAGAAGCTGGAGTGTGTTTTTGAGCTGTTGTCCTATCCTCCAGTGAACTGAATAGAAGCTTCCTCTCATCAGTGCACTCCAGGGCGGCCCCAGGGCTGATCTAACAGGGATAGTTGTAACAGGAATGTTCAGTGTGAGTAGGTTTGGCCTCAGCAGGGACAGTTCAGGATTTGCATCTGGTTTTATGGAATCCGAGAGCATAAAGGCACTGAAGCATTCTCAGTAGGCTCATTCTACCATGTAGAAGGCCCAACTTTTATCTCATTTTTTTATTTTCAAGAATAAAACCCACAAGTTTTTAGAACTCTGGAGTTCAAAGACTGGTTTTCTGTAATATTTATAGAAGCATTATATTTGAGAGACACCAGCCACCTTTCTTTCTTAAAGAGTTGCTTTCTTGTTATTTCTCAAATATAAGTCAGATTTTGAAAATTAATTATCTTGGGGAATGGACTGAACTTCTGAAAATGATTTGAAGGAATCCTGCTCTATGTTAGAGACACCCTGGGTATTAGAGATCCTTTTTAAGTGCCCATACAACCTGCCAAATAAATGTTTTTAATTGGACACAATGATTTCATTTCTTATTCAGTATAAAATACTTTACTTTGGATCAATGACTTTTTTGTAGAAACATTTCCAATTTGGATTTCTTAAGATGGCAGTGATGACAGGAACATCTAATTAGATTTATTTAAAGTACAATTATAGTAAGTAACCTATTTACAAATGGGTTGCATTTGGAAGTTTCTTTGAAGTAGATTTTCATTTAATGTTTAAACTTTTAATTTTGAGATAATTATAGATTCAAATGTACTTGTAAGAAATAATACAAAGAGGTCCTGTGTACGTTTTACCCATTTCCCCCAATGGTAACATCTTGGGAAACTATAATATAATACCATTACTAGGATATAGGCATTGATCCAGTCAGTGGAAGGGTTTCAGAACAAAGATCCCTCATGGTTCCCTGTGATAGCCACTTTTCCCCCAGCTCTAATCTCTGATTACCACTAATATGTTTTTCATTTCTGCAATGTCATTTGGGGAATGATATATTAATGGAATCATATAGCATCTAATCTTTTGGGATTGGCTTTCTTTTGCACAGAGAAATTCCCTGGATATTCATGCAGGTTGGTTGTGTGTATTATAGTTCATTTCATATTATTGCTAAGTAGTATTCCAGGGAATGGAGGCACCACTGTTTATTTAACCATGTATCTATTGATAGATATCTGGGCTGTTTCCAGGTTTGGGCTTTTATGAATAAAACTACTACAAACAATTTTAATCAGGTTTTTTTTTTTTTTTTTTTTTTTTTTTTTTTTTTTTTTTTTTTTTTTGTATGAAAACAAGTTTTCATTTCTCTGGAAAAATATCCATGAGTGCAGTTCCTGGGTCATATGGTAGTTTAGTTTGGCATGTTTCATTTTTCTAAGAATTTGCCAAACTGTTTCTGAGGGTAGCTATGCCATTTTACCATCCCACTAGAAATGTATGATGATCCAGTTTCTCCTTACCAGAATTTGGTGGTGTCACTATTTTTATTTTTGCCATTCTGATATGTATATAAGGCTATCTCATTGTGGTTTTAATTTTCATTTTTCTAATGGCTAATGATGTCTTTTTGTGTATTTATTTGCTATCTATGTATCTTCTTTAGTGAATTGTTTCTTCATATTTTCTGTCCATTTTCTAATTCAAATGTTTGTGTTTTTGGCTGTTGAGTTTTGAGAGTTCTTCATATATTCTAGATATTTGTCCTTTTTCAGATATGTAATTTGCAAATATTTTCTCCCACTCTGTAGCATTTCTTTTTATTCTCTTAACAGGGTCTTTTGCAAAGCAGAAGTTTTACATTTTATTGTATATTTTCTAAAAGTTTTATAGTTTTACTAGGGCCCCGGTGCATAAAAATTTGTGCACTCGGGAGGTCCCTCAGCCCGACCTGTGCCCTCTCGCAGTCTGGGACCCCTCTGAGGATGTCCACCTGCTGGTGTGCCTGGCCAGCCTGGGTGAGGGGCTGATGGCTGTTTGCAGGCTGGGAAGCCCCCCAGTGTGGATCCTCACTCCACTGGGGTATGGCCAGCCTGGGTGACGGGCTGAGGGCCGTTTTTAGGCTTCCCACAGTCCCTTCAGGTTTTGGGTCCCTACTGGGGTACCTGGCCAGCCTGGGTGAGGGGCTGATGGTTGTTTTCAGGCTGGTCAAGCTCCCCAGTGGGGTTCCTCACCCCATTGGGATGTGGCCAGCCTGGGTGCGGGCCTGAGGGCCGTTTTCAGACTTTCAGGCTGTCCATAGTCCCTTCAGGTTTTGGGTCCCTACTGGGGTACCTGGCCAGCCTGGGTGAGGGGCTGATGGCTGTTTGCAGGCTGGCCAAGCCCCTCAGTGGCGTCCCTCACTCCATTGGGATGTGGCCAGCATGGGTGACAGGCTGAGGGGTGTTTTCATACTTTCAGGCTGCCCACAGCTCCCATTGACCCAATGTCCCAGCAAGGCTGGCTGGAAACAGGTTTCTGGGGTTTGTTTTTCTTCTATAATTGATACACTGTTCCTTTAAGCCGAGGCCTAGGCAGATTACGAAACCTTCTCTCTGCTTTACCTTGTGGCTTCTATAATTGAGACAGTGTTGCCCTTAGAAGTCAGGCCCGGCCTGCTGTTTGCTTCAGCTCCTGAGGCTTCTATGATTGAGAGACATTGTTGCAAATATGTTGATTCCTGGTGCCGGGAGAAGGCCAGCCGGCCCGCAAACAGTTTCACTCCTGCTGCAATGGAAGCTGTTTACTCAGCTCCCTGAGTGCTGGTCTCCATGTTGGCTGGGCTAATTTGCATACAGTCGCTCTGATTGGCTGGTGGGCGTGGCTTAGGCGCCCTGAGGGATGGTCAATTTGCATATTATGCTTTTATTATATAGGATATTTACATTTAATTTCATGATCCATTCCAGTTGATTTTTGTGAAAGGTGTGAGGAATAGGTAAAGGTTATTTATGTTTTCTGGTGGTTTTTTGTTGTTGTTGTTGTTTGTTTTCCCCAATGGATTTGTTGAAAAGGCACCTTTTGTCAAAAGTCAGTTTGGGTATACTAGTATTTATGTCAGTCTATTTCTGGATTTTCTAGTCCATCATTGTAGCTGCACAATAGCTCAATGTGGATGGATTGATTACTCTTACTTTATTTCTCTTTTTTCTTTTTAATCCTCACCTGAGGCCATGCTTGGAGAGAGGAATGGAGAGAGAGAAACATCCATGTGAGCGAGTAACATTGATTGGTTGCCTTCCATATGTGTCCCAACCAGGGATAAGATCTGAAACCCAGGTATGTGCCCTGACTATGAAGAACTGGCAACCTCTTGGTGCACAGGATGATGCTTAAGCAGCTGAGCCACTCCAGCTGGCACTTTATTCCTCTTTTTCAAGATTGTTTCAGCTATTCTAAAGCCTGTGCCTCTGCATATAAATGTTGGAATAAATTTATCTAAATCTATCAAAGATCTTGCTGGGATGTCAGTAAGAATTGCATTAAATGTATAGATGGTTTGGGGGAGAATTGACATCTTTACTATGTTGACTCTTCTAATGCATGAGCACAGTATATGTCTATTTATTTATGGAGGTCTTCTTTGATGTCTTTTACCAGCATTATGCACTTTACAACATACAGATCCTGTGTAAATTCATATCTAAATATTTTATTTTCTTCAAAATGATTGTAAATGGTGTTGTGCTTTAGTTTTGGTTTCCACATGTTTACTGTTGTTATAAAATAGGAGTTATAGAGATATAAATGTAGTTTTTCTTAGAAACACATGTCATAAAATATATGGTTCTTGGATTAGCTAACAAAACCAGATTAAAACTCATAATAAAGCTGATGTAATGATCAGTTAGTAGAAATAGATTACCATATTGTTACAATATTAATCTATAATAATAAAAGTGTAATTATGTTAATTAGATCACAGAGGTGGTTAGGGTTGATCAGGCAGTCAGGCAAGCAGTTGGGGGCAATCGGGCAGGCATGCAGAGTGGTTAAGGGTGATTAGGCAGGCAGATGAGCAGTTAGGGTTGCTCAGGGAGGCAGGCAGCATGGTTTGGAGTGATCAGGCAGGCAAGCTTGTGGATAGGGGTGATCAGGCAGGCAGGCAAAGGGGTTAGGGGTGATCAGGCAGGCAGGCAGAGGGGTTAAGGGTGATCAGGCAGGCAGGAAGGCCAGTGGTTAGGAGCCAGTGGTCCCAGATTGTGAGAGGGATGTCGGACTGCTGTTTTGCAAGACAGTGCAGGCCAGGCTGAGGGAACCCTCCACTCCCGTGCCTGAATTTCATGCACCTGGCCTCTAGTGTTGAATAATAGCAAATGAGAAATAGTTACTCATCAAATATCTTGAAAATGTCTAAGTGTAGTATAAGTTTAGTACTCATTTTAATTTTAATTCATAATATATGATTTTTAAATTTTCTTCATGGGGATATCATGAAATCTATTCTCATGCATATCAGGTCTGATTACTGTCAGTTTTTGAAAAGAAGTGTGTAACAAAAGTTTCCTGAGTTCGGCAAATAGCAGAAAAATTTGAAGAAAGTATTTAAACAGATTGCACAGGTAGAATTAACTGGGTTTGGACAAAGACAAAACAGGTATTTGAGAAGAATTATTCTTTTAGACTCTAATGTGTTAATCTAGGTTAGTTTGGTTGCTCTAGGGAGCAGTGAGCCACAACTTAAGAGGCATCCAAAAGTTATATGTTTACTTTGTATGATTGGATCTTTTTAAAGAAAATAACTCCATTGTTACAGTAATAGTGATTCACTTTCTCCTATCTTTTCTTAAAAACCCAATGGGCAACTTTTTTTTACATAAGTTTGGATATATTTTTATTCTGTTTTATTTTAGGAGTTTAAATCAGCTTATACAAATATATCAAGCAAGACTAAATAAAATTAAAAATTGATGAAAGGCAAAATTGGTCAAAGGGAATATAAGATGAGGGCCAGGACTGAGATTAGGAAGCAGAAGTCATGCTGTGAAATTTTAATTGTCATCTTGAAATGAGTTAAGAAATTTGGCTTGGACAAATTGTTTTTAATCCTTGCACAAAATAGTCAGGAAGCTGGTGTTTAATTATTCACCTGTCCAGGGTTTCTGCCATCACCTGGCTCAAGGACTGTCTGCTTAGGGGAAGGCACTGTCCTGCAGGGTTAATTAATAACGGGAATTCAGATCCCTCTTTGGGAGGCCTCTGGTGACTGATGCAGCTGGTCGTCTGAAAAGGGACATGAGAGGCATAGGACCCAGGCTTGATGGCTTGAAGCACAGCTTTTGCTATAGCCCAGAAGCTCTGGCGTTGTGATTATGCAGTTAGGATGAGCAATTGAGACCTTCTTTCATTCTTTCTAACAACAAGGACACCTACAATGGTAAGTATTTTGTAAGCAGGGTTGTAATTTAGTTTTAATATCTAAAAATGCGAATAGGTTTTTAAGAAGTGGTTGTGCTTGATAGGTTTTGTTTGTTTGTTGTTTAGTTTTGGATTTTTGTTTGTTTTTAGTTAAGGTTCTTCTGGTTTTTTAGGTGAGCGACCTTAGATCCATCTGAGGATATATCTTACCAGTTTAGGGCATTGTCTTTATGGTTTTAAGACAAAATATTTGTATTATTTTAGAGCAAGTACTTCTAGCATAATTCCTTCTTCTGATGATTAATTTTCTACAATTATTGGAAGTAGGAAGAAATCCACAGATGTCTACATACTTCTAAACTTGTAAATATACCCGTGCCATTCTAGCATGTTGTTTCATGTGTATATATATATATATATATATATATATATATATATATATATAACTTTTTGAATGGTTGGCTGCTGAGCTTTATCAATGATCATGTGTTGTTGATTTTTACTCAGAAACTAAAGTTAGACAAATGTGTGCCCTCTCCATTCTGTACTGCTGTTAGCCTGTTCAGTAGACTGCTGTTGCATTTTTTTTGTTTCTCTATATAAAAAGCTGAAAGACATTGTGAACGAATTAATTGCATTTGAGGTAGCTGCTGGCCAAGCCTGTTGCAACAGCTGATGGGCTTCTCCGAGTTCCAAGAGCTATTTTGGTAGATTAGCTGGAATCAAGGCTCTCCAGTTCAGACCATAAAAGGCCGGTCCCCTGCGAGTTGCCCACTGCTTCTGACTGTGTCCTCCCAGGCTGAGTGTCCTCAGGTTTCACGTGGATTTACCCAGTAATGGATGGCCACGCCAAGGCCAGATTGAGGAAGTTGAGTGTCAAGGACACCGGGGGACTGACAACTTCAAAAAGAAGATTCTTTTTAATAATAATTTGGCGATCTTTTTTCAGAGAAACTTTTGGGATGTAGCCTTCACCTGTGTACTGCATTTGGCACCCAAATGCCTTGTGGAGAGCACCGTCCTAAATTTATCCTGTTCTGAATCATCACTTCAAATAGATGCACTTGCCTGGTTTGTGTTGTGATATTTGATTTTTTTACAGTGTTTTTTGGCCTAACTTTGGATATTTTACTTTTTGTTTAGAATTTGAAAGTAGTGTTCATTGAAAGGAAGAGACCCAAAGAAAATACTGAGGACACCCCAGCCAATTCAAGGATATACTGTGTTTTGTTTTGTTTATTTTTTAATTAGAAAAATAAGGAAGTACACTGTGATTCTCCCCTCCCCCTTTAACATAGAGGAACAAGGATTATACAGAAATTTGAAGTAAGTGAAAAATCTTCCTATAAATCTAAATGCAGTGGTTTCTCCGTGCTGTCTGTCTGAATGTACTCCCGAGGCTGTGTTGACTTTGGGCACTGACATGTTCTGCCAGGGTGTGCTAGCTCATGAAATTACTCCTATATGTACCATAGGGCATGTCTTTTGGTTGTGGAATGAGTGGATTTTTTTTTCTTAAAAAAAAAAAGAACTTACTTTATAGTACTGATAGGTTTATACTAACAATATGTACTAACAATTATACTAACTAATAAACTAACTAATATACTAACTAATATACTAACAATTTAGTAACTACATTCTGTCTAAATATTAGCACTTGAAGCCTTGAAATAAAAAGTGTATTTACAATACAAAGTATTTCAATGATAATATCTCAAGAATGGGGGTGGATGTCAGAAAGGCAGGTTCTATTTTGTTCCTATTATTAATACATCTGGAAATGTAAATGACCAGTGAGCCTTTTATGTGATCTTTGTTTTGAGAATTCTTTATCTTGGTAACTGATTCTTCAAGCTTGATATATGGAACCTCTGATGTTCCAGAATTTATTTTTAAAAATGTGTTAATTTCTAGATTTTGAACTATATTTATTTCTGAATTATCCAAGAAAAAATGCTGTATCAGACTTATTAAGCCCTAAAGATGGCTGTGGTCTCTTTGTAATGTAGCTTGGTGTTTTGCTTCTGCTAAAAAATAGCAATGAGCTATCAGAGAGTTATTTTACATATTTCTCCTTTAAAAAAAAAAAGATTGTTTCTTTATGCCAAATCAGATGGACCAGTAGAAGCAATAATTATTTTTATAAGGTAGAAAAACAGAATATTTATAGAAATGAGCTTCATTGGTTAATATTGCTGTGATTCTTAACCAAAGGTAATACTACAACTTTGACAGGCATTTGGAAATGCTTGGGGGTGCTTCTGGTTTTCATAACAATGAACAGGGAATGTGGTTAAGTATTGTAAATGCCCTGTAATGTGGTACAGTTACTTAAGACAAAGCATTGCCCTGGCCCAAATGCTGGTAGGACCTTCTGGTCCCCCAGGACAGCAGAAGCAGTAGTGGGCTGGGATTATGTTGGCTGCCTCTTCTCACCAAACCAGGAGAGCTCTTGAGGATCCACGCAGTTGGGTGTCCTGCCAGGAGTGGGATCATTCTTGTCACTCCTCTGAAGAAGAGAGGTGACGCAGATAGGCAGAGAGAATTCTCAGGAAACTGGGAGCATAACTTTCAAAGGAAATTCAGTTAAAGCACCCTCCTTACATTACTTCATTCAGCAAATCAGATCTTTGAGACACACCATTTCTGGAAGATTTTGAATTTCATTCAGAATGAACTTCTTTGGCAATACCTGGGGTTATTAAAAAGTCTACAATTGAGGGATTATGTCCAAAGAAAAGGCAGCACAAGTTCACTGGTTCATGGGTTCACAGAGAGCTGTGGGAATGAGCCACCAGGGACCTTCTTTTATTATTGTGATGCGAAGAAAGTGTCTCTTCACTCTGCTTTCTGGACATTCACTGCAGTTGTATATTAATGCACACAGATCAGGGACCTTCCTGTGACCAGGAGAATTCCCCCATCTGGAGTTTCCCACAGTTCCCAAAGAGAGCTCTGTCTCACTTTCTTATGGCACTCCTGTTTGTAACTGAAGCAGTCATGCTGTCACCTTGACTCCTCTCGGTAGTCACCAAAACCACTAAGTTTGTCTTTGAAATCATGCTACTGCCTACCACCTCGTCCTGAGCCTCCTTGTCTCTTATCCCCTAATTGCATTGCTCTTAAGTGGTCTTTTTGCCCCCAGGTTCTCTGCTGCCCTGTCCATCCTTAGAATGACCCTCCTACACAAATATCTGAGCGTGTAGCTCTGCATGCTGTCTTACTATTACAAGCCTTGTGGTTTCTCACTGATTAAAGGCTAAAGCTCAGCTTGTGAGCCTCTTTCAGTCTTTGATGCCACTGTTTTTGCTGGCACCCCTCCCTGAAGTGTCCTACCTTCCTTTGCCTGTCAGGGAGGTCATAGCAGATGAAATCTTCTCAGAAGCTTCCTCTGACCTTCTGCCTCTGGGCTGCAGCCTTCTTGCCACCCCAAGACCTAGCCCAGTGCCTGATGCCCAGTGGGTGCCCCACAAATGTAAATTGATTGAACCGAATTCCATTGGAAGGAATGTGAATTCTTCATAACAGATTAACTATACTCCATAAAATGCTTTTGCCAGTGTTATATATTACAGTATTCACTATAGAAGTGGGTGTTCTGTGTTATAAGCTGTGTTTCCCCCCATAACTAATAATGCAAGGAGAAACATTTATCTTACTATTACAAGCCAGATAGGGTTTATGTATGTGTGCTTTTGCCAACACAGGAAATGAAGGTACATTGGATGAAATCAGCCGCTTCATTATTGGAGCTTTGCCTAAAATAAAGGAATTCATCTAGTGGTGTGATTTCACTTATGTACCTTTCCCAAGCATTATACTTTGTTCTTTAGGTAAAACCTCTCAGAGTGGTTTGCCCTGCTGTTCCTTTGTGCTTTTCATGCTATCCCTCCCTGTTCTGCCCACACAGTTGTTTCCCATTGCTCTTACTTCCAGTTTCTGCCTTTCTCCTGGCTCTTTCTCCTCATTTTGAAAACATGCTCAAGTTTCCTCCATCCTAAATAAAGCTCTCCTTGACCTCATGCTATCATCTACTTCTTTCACTGCCTACCACCTTGGTGTCTGTTCAAAGAGAGCTTGGTCTCACTTTCTTACGGTACTCCTGTTTTGGGAAGTTTTGGAAGAGGAGTATATTTCACCTCGTAACTTTATTATTCTCTTCTGAAAGTTGAGCCTTTAATCCCAAACAAATTCTTAACCTATTTCTAATGGGCTTTTATGTCAGTATAGTCAAAGAAAGAGCTTTAATATTTGCTTTGGGATAGTTGATTTACTCAGGTCACAGTACTGGATTCATTTCAGCAGGTTAAGTGCTTCAGTATTGCACACCTGTGTGCAGGTCTCCAGGTTGGATGCCTTAAGATGAACACAACTGAAGTGTGTTCCCTGTCCTTGTTGAACCCCTTCCCGGCATGGGTTCAGACATAAACATGACAAAGCTATTATACAAGTAGGCTGGAAGCGATGAACAATAATAACATGCCATCCATTATTACTGTATTCCAAGCTGAATGCCAAGCTCTGTACTTATATTATCTTATTTAATTTTTTATGATGGCACCTGATAAATATTACTGTCATTATTTCCATTCTACAGAGGGCAAAATTCAAGCTTAGAGACACTTTCCCAAGGGCTCATGCCATGGTGTCAGGGTAGAGCTGGATTTGAATCCAGATATATCTACCATCAGTTCTCATATTTATAGCCACTACTATAAACCATTGCTTCTCAAACTTCAATAGTCATCACCTGTGATCTGTTAATGTGCAGATTCTGATGCAGTAGACCTGGTAGAACCAGACAGCAGCAACCAAGCCCCCAGGTGAATCTGATCCCTCTGGCCGGAGGACCACCTTTGAGTGGCACTCTTCTAAATGACCCCCTTGCAGAACCACCAAGTTGGGAGGAACTTGGGGATTTGAAGAAGGCTTCCCAGGGATAGATGTGGTCTTCCAAGGCTGCTCTGTTCCTTTGTGCTTTTCATGCTATCCCTCCCTGTTTTGCCCACATAGTTGTTCCCCATTGCTCTTTCTTACTTCCAGTTTCTGCCTTTATCCTGACTCTTTCTCCTCATTTTGAAAACATGCTCAAGTTTCCTGCATCCTAAATAAAGCTCTCCTTGACCTCATGCTGTCACCTACTTCTTTCACTGCTTATTCACTCCTCAACACCCACAATTCAGTGGGCATTGCTCTCCAAGACAGCCAAATTGCTTAGATCTTCCTGAGCTTTACCTCTGAGCACCTCTTTGTAAGGATCCCATCTCAGGTGTAAACGGTTGACAGGCTCTGGTCTCTGCACTGAATGTCCATAGACTGCAGAGCAATCCTGCCGATAGGCCTTTATTTTCTAAATCATTTTCTCTTCACTTGCTCAGCTCTTTATGCTGTGAATTATATGTCCTGTCCATTTCAGATGGAATACATTAATTTGGACTTTATAGCTTAGATTATTTTTTTTAATTAGAAGTTGTTCACTTTTACATAGCTATGTTTGGATTTGTATCCATATAACCAGTATTGATAGAAGAATCCTATATAATAAAGAGGTAATATGCAAATTGACTGTCACACCCTTGCACAGGATGGCCGCCCCCATGTGGTCACAAAATAGCCACCACAAGATGGCTGGGAGGGGAGGGCAGTTGTGGGCAATCAGGCCAGCAGGGGAGGGCATTTAGGGGTGATTAGGCCTACAGGGGAGGGCAGTTGGGGTGGGAAACAGGCCTGCAGGAGAGGGCAGTTAGGAGTGACCGGGCCTGCAGAGGAGAACTGTTGGGGGCAAAATTAGGCTGGCAGGAGATGGTAGTTGGGGGGACTAGACCAACAGGGGAGGGCAGTTAAGGGAAACCAGGCCGGCAGGGGAGGGTAGTTAGGGGCAACCGATCCTGTAGGGGAGGGCACTTGGAGGCAATTAGACCAGGAGGGGAGGGCAGTTGGGGGTGACCAGGCCAGCTATGGCAGGCCCTTGGAGGTGACCAGGCCTGCAGGGGAGGGCAGTTGGGGGGGACCAGGCCA